>CM027587.2:12370848-12480212 GCA_015852605.2 Populus deltoides
AGGTTAAGCCAACTTGGTCTTTGCTTTCGGAGAGCGGGTTCTACAATAGCATTCATTCTCTATGTTTAGCTAACTTTCATGATGTAATCTATCATGGTCATAGATCTTTTCTTTTGGGTTTGTAGTTCCGGTCTTTAATTGCATTATCCTAGCTCTTGAGGATGATGAGAAGGTTTTCTCCAATGCTTTCCATGCAATTGAGAAGAATTGTGACCTATGATCGTGCATACGATTCTTTGGGGTGAGAGGGAGTATATCCGGCTAAGAATTGTGCGATCCTATCATCTCCATGCAATAAAAAGGTTGGATTAAGCACCCCTGGACTTAGTTCCTTCTCCGGACAAATAGAAGATCCATCTATAAAATCTTCAAATCCATTGGCAAAGACCACATTGTCAACTTGAGACCTCCAAAGAATGTAATTGGTGCGATCAAGTTTTACAGGCAGCGTGTGATTAAGCACCTGATAAGAAGGTATGGGCGCCATTGTTGTGGCTTGTGTAGAACCAAGAGAACCGCAACTGAAGAAGACTGGTGGAAGCGAAGCCATTCATCGGATCTTTGGAAAATGCTCGATACCAAGATAAAACTAGAAGGCAAAATACTGGAAATGCAGCTTCTCTATTTTTCACTAATCTCTGTTATAGGGAGCTACAATATATATACATATATTACGTGAGTGCCTTTGATAGCTGGTGTAACTGAATAGCAGTTACTAGTTACAGCTGTTGTAACTGAATATCTGTTATAACAGATATTTAGTTATAACAGATAAAGGCATGCTAATGGTTACGTGATTGAGAAGCCTTCTATATCTGGTTTATCAGAAGTCATATACGAATTGTACTGGTTAGTGGTTGGAGGGTTATTTTCATACCTCAATTTTTCTATCGGCTACTGCTAGGTGCAGGACAGTTGAGCCATCTTCATCCTTAGAATTGATAAATCCACTTTCTTTGATTGTCTCTACCAAAAATTTCCAAAGCATCTATCTGGTAGTGTTTAACACAGAGATGCAGGATGGTCTCACCTCGTTCAGTCCGGAGAAGAACGGCCTCCGGTTTAGTTTGAACCAATTCTTTCAAGACATCAACTCGGCCTTTGATCACTGCAATATGAAGTGGGCTCTGGCCATCTCGATCTTGAGCATCGCACATATCAGGGTTGACCAGTAACAGTGCTTTTACTACTTCAAGGTGCCCATTTGCTGTTGCCAAGAGAAGCGGAGATATTCTGAGGAAATCTAGTTCTTTAGCAAACACAGGTGCCTGGCTTGAAATATTTCTTTTTTAAATTCCAAGTGTCCAAGCATGGCAGATATGTGCAGAGGTGTCTCTGCAAAACAATCTCTGGCAAATCCATCAAGAACAAGCTTATCCTCTTCAAGCAATCTCTGCAAAGAATTTGCTTCGGTTAATGGGGTCCCCATAGTTGTTATGTTTAAGATTTCAGTAGTTTAGTTGAATTAATGTCTCGAAGCTGATGATATGAAGCTGCTTACGTGGAGCTGATAAAAATTTTAGATTTAATAAAACATTTGCTGATTTGAAATTGTCAAAATTGTTAGGATTGACATAAATCTTTTTTATTTTGTTATGATTTTATTTTCTATTACGTAACAACAACAGATTTAGCTGCTTCTTACTTGCATTTCGGTTTTTTTCAAGTTGCTTAAATAAAACTTTTAATGATCAATAAAATGTGAGGAAGTTTCAGAATAAATGTATTAATTACTGGTCTCTGCATTTTATTCTGTCAAAATCCAACATTGACGAGCTAGATATGAGCATAGAGGAGTTCCCTAAAACATGGTCAGCATGAAAATGAGTGATATGTACGTCAATTGTTGCAGTAATTGTATAAGAAAAGAAAACAAAATCTTGTGTTATGAAAGAAATAATTTTGAATTAACATTCATAAAACAAGAAAAAAAGAAGTGACGCAGACAGATGTGGGATTGAAAGGTGATTGTGCTAATTGTAATGAGGCTATTCTAAGGGATTGTGATCAGAATTTCTGCGTTGGC
This sequence comes from Populus deltoides, assembly GCA_015852605.2. NCBI lineage: Eukaryota > Viridiplantae > Streptophyta > Magnoliopsida > Malpighiales > Salicaceae > Populus > Populus deltoides. The sequence goes on from CM027587.2 coordinate 12,372,875, forward strand.
TTGGCTGGCGTACCATATCAGACGTTTTCTTTACTCGGTGCAAGTGATCCAATCAGAAATAAGAAACATTAGGACGCGATAATATATTAAAGATAATTTTTTTTGAGTTGTTCGAACATCTCCATCTAGCATTTAAGAAACCATAGAAACTTTAGCATTCGATTATATGTTCAAATGAAAGGTTTTAATGTTTCAACTTTACTATTAAGAAATCTTAGCATTTGTCGTCATACATTAAACTGAAAGGTTTTAATGTTGTCAAATCAAGTTGAGTTGTTCAAACTCCCCCCATCTATTGCTATTGCAATTAAGAAATGTTATCTTGAAGCTACTGGCTGTCGATTAAGACAAGGTGCATCATAGATCAGCCCATAAACACTAACAACGAGCAAGTACCTATTATATGTTAACTTGATCTAAGACAAAAACACTAACAACGAGCAAGTATCTATTATATGTTAACTTGATCTAAGACAAAAACATTAAAAGAAGTATTGAATGTATTTGTTTTGAAGGTTTTAATCAAGTTAAATTTGAAAGATTTATTTGAACATCAAAAAGAGATCTTACTATATCTTATCCAAGCACAAGAGATGGCCAATCCCATCTTATTTGGGCCTTGAGATGAGGAGAAAACATAATAAAAAAAGAAAATAAAAAAATCCAAGCTGACTTAATTAGAAAACAAAGTGATGGCAAGGCTTTCTAATTATGCAAGAAGATTATTTCAATAATTTTAATTGTGTTTCCTAGTATTAGAAGGATCCTAAGAGGCAACAAAAGAAATGAATTAATACCAGCAATTAAATTTCCTTTCAAAAGAAGTAAAAACATAAGTCCTGAGATCAAAATCCTACTACAACTTGGAAACAACTTAGCGGGCTCCCTTTCTTTTAGTTTCTAAGATTTATGGGCTGCATGGAAGGCTATAAATAAGCCTTGAATCAGTTCTGTAATATTTTCTTTTTTTTTTTTTCTCACGGCAGAACAAGGATTTATAAGCTTTATTTTATTTTGTTAACTACAATTCAAGACTTGTTTAGGCTTAATTAATACTTTGTTTTCAATTAGGATCCAAGACTTGTTTGAATCAGGTTATATGTTTTTCAGTTTAGGGTTTTTGAGTTAATTTTATAAGTGGACCAAATCAATCATCTATGGTAGATTCATTAGGTTTATATTTTCATAGGTATTTAAACCCTTGTAAATCCTAAAAAATGGGACATTTTGATCAATAAGAATTCATTACATTTTTTTTTCTAACTTTTGTGAAAGTGATTCTTGCATTCTTCAATTCTTCAACAAACTGAATCTGACTTATCGAAGATTAATTAGCTTCATGGCGTCATTTGACTTCATTCCAATAATGTTAATGTCTTGGGACAAGTTTTTATTATGTCACACTCTATCAAACGTATTTCAGATTTTCAGGATTAGATCTCAATCTTGATTGTGACTTGCATAACCACGTGATCACGAGATTCGGATCAAATCGGTTAAATCATTAACTGTAATTAACAACTCTATCAACCTGAAATTAGAAAGGATATTCTCCCATGGGCTGATTGAAGTATATATATTTTTTGGATTTTTCAGATAATATTGATTGATTGAAACGTAAGCTATCAAGAATGCTTTCTGTGAATGGAGATGGAATAGATCACTGGGAGGTAATCAGAATGGTGTTTAGTTGTGGTTTTATTGTTGCATGTGCTGAGAGGTTGCAGATTCTCAATGTTTAGGTGGGAGATTGCCTTGGAATGTGGTGGAGGTCTGACTTTGAAACCATGTTACTTGCCCCATAATGTTAAAGTACCGAAGGTCAGTTCACCGATACTGCTCTTGGAAGTTTTGGTTTCTTAATTTTTAATACTTGTTTCATTATTCAGGAATGCATGAAACTCTACCTTGTGAGATTACCAGAGAGCCGAAAGTTCATTGTACCGAAGAACCTTAAACTGCTTGCAGTTCCTTTATGCCAAGTTCACGAAAATCACAAGGTACAACTCTTTAAAAGGATCCGCAAACATCAATGGTATTTGGATGTCCTTAGAGATCAAGTCAGTGCACAACATTCTATTTTATGGAAGATTTATTTGGTTAGATTTTATCTGGCTTTATTATGTTGTCATTGCATTCAAGGAGTCCCTTTCTCAAGAGGGGGCCAGGAAGCTTTGGGATATTGATAGGCTGCTGTCTTTCCTTCAGTCTTTCTTATTGTATAGTTTGATCTTCATATTCCATCATTGTCTTGTTTCTCCAATTATTATCTGACTGCTCCTAACTGATTCAATCGCCATGAACATTTCTTGGTTAAAATTTCCTAGAGTTGGTCTTCCATTTTCTAACAAATACTAATTATAATATTTTGTAGACCAGTAATATGAGGAGTTCCACAGTTGCTATCAAAGGTCTCCTTCAACATCAACTCTTGAAGAGGGACTTGGTCAGTGTGTTGAGGATGCTATAAGGTAAATATAGAGGATATCTACTTCTAGTGAAATCTTGAATGGACAGGTTGTAGATACCATATATAGATTTTTAACGTTGTCGGTGTTAATGCTTTGTCATTTGAGCATAACAAGTACAAATGTTACATTTGTTTTCTTTCTTTTTTTCTGAGTGTGACGGTATTGTTTGGATGTTCGATTACACATGATAGTTCGTCATAAAGTTGTTTTTTAATTTATTTTCCAATGATTGGAATTTGTGATAGTACATTTATACTGAGTTTGGCAAAAGGCAAAGGCTTTGATATTGTTTTCTTTATCCATATTGTACCATTCAGAGAAATGTGTAAGAATGTTCATTTCATTAGATTTCATTACTTGGTGCTCATACTAAAATAAAAGTTTAATCCAAGCACAGACTCCTTTATAAGAAGTAGATATTATTAACTGTTTCCTTGACGTTAGTGAATCCTGAACTCTGCAATCTTGGCATCCGATAATTATCATCTCTGCTCAGACTGGAAACTAATGTTCTTTAATGCTGAAGGAATAGTTTATAAGTTTGAACTGGTTCTTTTCAGGTGTTCAGGCAATGTTCTTTCTAGTTATTTGAGCTTGGTGAGGCATTCTCTATGAATTATACCTATCAGCAGGCTTCTTTCAATGCACTGCTATTTTTCACTTGCTAAAACAAGCTTTTGGGCCGCGTTTTGTCACAGGCCATGTTCCTGTTGGATGCAGTTATTTTGCGCCAACTACTAATTTTCGACCAGCTAGCTTAAAACTTTTAGGTTTGATCCTTCAAAAATAGAGTTTCTGGCAAAATTTGTGTTGAGTGACAATAGTGATGCAGTTGACTTTAAGTATCTGATGGCTGTATGGTAGTTATACTGCTGCAGATCCTTTAAAAATAGAGTTTCTGCTAGTTTCTGGCTCAAATTCCATAGTTAAAACACTACATCCTCCAGAGATATTTAAGGTGGTGAGGCTCTGAAGTATTGAAGGAAGAGATAGTTTCCCATTTTTGATATCTACTTCATGTCTGTCTGTTGGGGAACAGAGGCCACTGTTAAAAGAAAGCTTGTGGTTTGAATTGGTCATGACAAAACTAGGCAGATAACAGACAAATTTATAGACATCTGTTAGGTTGAGAACTCAATGGATCAGGTTTTAGAGTGAACTTAAATAGAAGAAAGTTAAAGCAGTTCCACGGGCCGGTCAAATTTTTGAAGAAAAATAGCAAGGGAAAAAATTTGGAACTCGAGTCACGGAACGAATTGATAATTTAAATAATATAAATATAAAATATAAAAACAATAAAAAAATAGTAAAAAAAAAAAACTGGCATGAGCCTTTCTTTCAGGGTATAAAAAATTAGCAAAATTCAAAAAAAAAAACAAGAAAATAAACCCAGTTAAACTAGCAAGCTCCATAACGATAAATAAAAGTTGGGATAATCTTATAGAAAGAAAAGCAGGAAAAATTGACCACTTGATAGGAAAGGGAAAAAGCATGAAGATGAATTTTTTATATATCAATTGTTGAATGATAAAATTAAAATAAATAAATTTAAAAATGATAAAAAAAAAAAGTTAAGTCAACTTGTGTTATCCTATGAAACCAAGAACTTTAGTCATGAATCGAAGTCTAACCCTAAAGAAGTCAAACAAAAAATAAAAAAAAAAACATTGTAAAAACAAGGGTAAAAAAAATCTGCATAAGAAAGAAAAAAACTAAGCAAACTTTCTAAACTTGGTTGAATCTCTAAAACTCACATCTCGTGAAATCATGAACCCGAGTTGAATCAAGAAGCTTAATTTTCAACTAATTTAATTTTGAAAGATTAAATCGTGAAAATAAATAGTGATTTTAAAAACTTGCAAAAAGATAATAATAAAAAGAATAAGAATCAAATTTGATAGAAAAAACTCATGAAGCATGAAATTGTAAAAAAGAATCTAAAAATTGACCCCTAAACAAAAATAGCAATAAAAAAATAGAAACCAAATCTGAAAGATAAAAAAAAATGAAAATGGGTAAAATTAAAAATATTTGTAATTTTATGATGCAAGAATTTTTAAATTTTCAAATAAAATGTGACTCGAGGTAGATACTAAACCAAGGAAAAAATGTTGATATATGGACAAACCAAAAAAAACAATAAAAAATGCACAGTTGAAAAAAATTATATAGAAAGCAGATAAAAAAAAAGCCTAATCACTAATGATATAAATATTGAATGATAAAACTTAAAAAAAAATCAAAGGGAAAAAAACCAAAAAAACTCAAGGCAACCCTTCTAAACATGGGCAAATGTCTTAAACTTGCAACCTGTTCAAACTTAAAATAGTGCTGAATGAAAAAGCTTAATTTTTAACCAATTTAATATTGATTAGCCAAAGTAAATCCAACAAAGAGCAACAATTAAAAAAAACCAAGAAAACCAAGGTTATTTTTAAAATTAGTGAAAAAATCCTAGAGAAAATGAATAAATAAAAATAATTTAAAAAATAAACTAAGCAAACTCCAAAAACATCTTAAACCTGGTCAAATCTTAAGAACACACAACTCATAAAATCCTAAATCTGGGTTCAATCAAGTTGCTTTATAATATTTTAAAATAAAAAAGGTTTTAATAGGAAAAGGCAACAATGCCCTTAGAGGAGTAGGTTTAAGGTATAAAAGAATTAGGGACTTTTAGGTAATCTCACAAAACTTAATAAATATAAATAGGAAGAGGACACAAAAAAAGAGTAATTAGATTTTAGAGAGATATAGAACTTGGAAATAGAGAAAGAAAGAAGAAGAAGAGATAAAAGAAAGGGAAAAGGATCGGAGAAACTAAGTGTTTAAGGTAAGATTTATGTTGTAATGTGTGATTATGGAAATTAGCTTTGATTTTGATTTTGTTAAGGTTTAAGGTTTTGAAGTTTATGTTTTAGGGTTAGATTGATGGATTAATTGAAGAGTTATTGGTTAGTTGTTATGGGTTAAGCTATTATGGGTTGATTATGTTAGGTTTTGAGTTAGAATTTAGGATCTTCCATTGTTAGGAGACTAGTGGATCAGAAATCTGAAAATCTCAATCAATCGGTCGACTAGTTGACCAAATAGTAAAAGGTTGACTATGTTTTTTTCTTTTTGAAAAGTTTAGAAAATATTTGGGATCAATCGAGTAGATCCGTTCACTTTTATACTTACATTTTGGTCTCAAATCTTAGAGATGTAATCTTTTATTTTTTTGTTTCAAGTCATTTTTTAGTATGTTCTTTTTTATATTTAGATACTCCTCGATACTCAATCGTTGAACATTAGTAGGACTTCCATCGATATCTACTTTTGAATCCTAACTACTTTTGAGTTAGATTAGTGGATAATATTCAATATGCTAGAGGATTAGTATAAATATTAGAATTCTTAATATGAAACCGATCATGTTTATTAGTAATTTATATATTGTTTATTATCTTTTGTCTATTGTAAAGTATGGTCATTTATTAAAACTAATTTCTTGATATGAGTCATTATGTACTTCTAAATTGATAGCTTCTCATTTGATTAATTGTATTTGAGCTTTTAAAAATGATTTTGTTTTGTTTGATTATGATCTTATGATATGCTAGTTAGAACACTCATTCTAACATGATAGTGTTAATATATATATATATATATCCTCAAACGTGGTCAAATCTTAAGAACTCGTAACTCGTAAAATCCTGGATCCAAGTTCAATCAAGTAGCTTTATAATATTTTGAAATAAAAATAAAGGTAGATTTCTTGATCGACTGGTTGACCAAACAATAAAGGTTGATTATATTATTTTATTTTTTTGAAAAGTTTAGGAAATATTGAGGATCAATCGAGTAGATCCATCTCACTTTTATATTTATGTTTTAGTCTAAAATCTTAGAGATATAATCTCTTATTTTTTTCTGTTTCGAGTTATTTTTAGTACGTCTTCTTTTATATTTAGATACTCCCGATACTCAACCTCGAACATCAGTAAGACTTTTATCGATATCTACTTTTTGAGTCCTAACTAGTTTTGAGTTAAGTGAGTGGATAATATTCCATATGCTAGAGGATTGGTATAAATATTTGAATTCTTAGTATGAAACTAATCATGCTTTTTAGTAAGTTATATATTGTTTATTATCTTTTATCTATGGTAAAGGATGATCATTTATTAAAACTAATTTCTTGATTTGAGCCATTATGTAATTCTAAATTGATAACTCCTCATTTGATTGATTGTATATTTTAGCTTATAAGAAATAATTTTTTTTTGTTTGATTATGATCTTATGGTATGCTAGTTAGAACACTCATGCTAACAAGATAGTATTTCTTTATGTACATCGTAATTTTGAACCCTTGTCGGTCGGGGAGTTATCAACCTATGGCGATTGATCATCTCATAGTCCTGGAGCATCATGCTCATTGCATTTTGATTTTCTAACGAGCCTTACCTTATGATAGTTCTTGTTATAATCTGTTTCTTAAACTCTATTATAAGAGCATAAGCTAAATTTATATATATTCATTTTTCATGTATTATCTCATATGTGTATATTGAATGTTATCTATTAACCAAGTTGTTGAACTTACCCTCTTGCTACTTATCATTTTTCAAGGCTTATAACTTCATTAATAGATCGTTTTTATGGATTTTCTAATCTACTCTTTTGTTGTAATTAACATTATTACGTAATGTCTAGTTAGAGCCCTACAATTCCAGAATTTGTATTAACTATTGTATTAAGATGTTGATTTATGTTATGGACTTTAGTTTTATGTTATCATTGTTGCGTTTAACTCTGATTGAGTTAATAGGAAGAAAAAGTTTGTATGTATCTTTGGGTTCATATAGGTAAGGAACCTGCAGGGAGAGCTTATCTGTGTGTCGATCATGGATCTAGGGATCGAGATGTGACAAGTTTATTATGAACCAGTTTAAAAATATAAGTTTTAAAAACTTGTCAAAGCAAAAAAAAATACCAATCAAAAAAATAAAAATTAAATTTGATAAGAGAAAAACCAAACGATGGTGAAATCATCAAACAAAATCAATTTTAAAAATGAATTTTTTTAAAAAAATAACAATAAAAAAAGATGAGCAAATTTAAAAGATGAAAAAAAATATAAGAGGGATATAATTGAAAAGGCATATCAATTTTATAAATTATTCAATATAGAAAATATCATAATAAAATAAAAACATGACCAAATCTAAAAAATCAACAAATTAAAGGGTTATTCTTGAATTTTTAAAGGGTTGGCATAAAAATCTAGATAGAGATAAAAAAAGAAGGGGAAAAAAGAAATGACCACTAGCACCAGACTGCCGTGAATCTTGGAGCACGCACCACTACATCAAGTTAGGGGTATTAAGACCTTTCCAACACTACTATAGAAGTCTACAATTGGTTGTCAAGTAGCCCTACATGCCTCCAAGAATGGTGCGGGGAAAGTCCACATGCTGGCGGGTGCATGACACGTGCCATCAATTTTTGTTGTTGTTATAATTATATTTAATATATGTCAATTACAAAAAAAAAAAAAAAAAAAACCCTAAACAACCTTTAAAACTACAATAGAACCAATATAAAATGATAAAAAAAAAAAAAACAATTGTGAGAGAGTTAAGTTGATTTGTTCTTAAGAGTATCAAAGTAATTATACTATTTTGAAAAAATTAAAAGATCAAAACATCCCTAAGTAATAGGCATTATTATTTTTTTCTTATAGGGTTAGATTTGTACTTTCACTATGAAAAAAAAAAAAGCAAAATAATCAATCTAACCTTATACAATTTGTAAAAGATAATCATGTAGTGATGAAAAAGACTACTTTAACCCTAATACAAAATTAAAAGGTTTTTTAGAGAAGGAAAATATAATCAAATCCCTATTATAATAAATAGTAATGCGAGTCTTGGGCTTTAGCAATTTTTCCTTCACACTTAGTTTTTTTTTTTTTTTAATCAGCAAAGTACAGGTACTAAATATACTTAAAAGGCTTCTGGTTTTAGGTTTGTTGTGGGGTTGTACTCCTTGGCTCGTTTGGTATTGAGTTTCAATTATTCCTGTCCAGTTTATGGCGTTGCATATTCAAATTCTAATATATTGAAGCTGACAAGGATAAAAGAGATGACTTCGAGACTGGATTGTGTGACTCGCAGCCGGCAGGGGGGCAAATTAATGCCCACTTGCCCAGCACCGAAGAGGCAAGTGGAGGCACCTTCGTTGCTGGTCAAAGAAAGCACTCTGTCGCGCTTTAATTAATTCGTTAGGTAGGATAAAAAAAATTAAAAAAAAAAGGAAAATGAAAAATAACTTCATTAAGGTCCCTTTCTATGATGAAACTTGCATTTACATCCCTTGCTGCCTATTCATGCAATAACCTCCACTATTAGTTTTGGTCAACAGACCCTTTAGGAGCCTTTTTTGATAAGACTTTTCAATTTGTGTACGAGAAAAACAAGCCTTTTTCTTTCTATTTTAAGGAGCTTCATGAGTAGCTTGAAGCAGTATTCGTAGAGGGTACAACATTGCATTTGGTACGGGAGGTTTCATGTCATGATTTGAACGGGATTTGACCTAAGGCAGGTATGTTAAATTTGTTTTTAAAAAAAAAACCTCTTTAAAAGGGACCGGGGTTTCACTTATACATTAAGATCAAAATAATCTTTTTTCATAAGATTTATTTATCATTAATATATTAATCATAAATAAATTGGTTTTTTTATACTTTGATGAACAGTGAAATGCCTTAAAAGCAAAAATAAATAAAATTAGAATTTAGGAGCTTTTTGATCTTTTAATGTTTTAAAGGCACAATAAAATAACTATATAAAGTTATCTCGATCTCATGACTAAGTTACCAATTTGGCATGCTAGCTAGAGTCATGTTTTTTTTATCCTTTTTAAAATTGATTTTTTTTCAATTTATCCTTCAATGTTTGATTTACTGGTAATTGAGCTTTTAATTTTTTTTCTTCTTTGTGAGGTTATTTCATTTTCATTTATTTTTTCTTTATTATAAATAAAATCATTGAGATCTCTTCAGATTATTTAGAATGCATCTTTTAATAATATTGACAAGCATTCATATTTTTTATTGGTCATTAGCATTTTTTTATTGTCATTTACGCTTTTTAATAACGCTTTTTAAATTTGCCAAGATTATTGAACTCATTCAAATTAATAACACAGGCCTTAGATTTTTCTTGCTCCTTTAAAATTGTTATCATCGCTTGCATAATTTGTTTTACATTATAAAAATTTTTACCTGGCCTGTAACATCCCAATAATTCAAAGCCGAAATAAATGGTAATTTTTTTTTTGTTAGCCATCATATTCTCAATGCTTCTCACAATAGCATTCCAAGTGTTAGTACATGGGTTCCATCCATTAGTGTGGCATAATACTCATATGATTGCGTAAATTACATCATAAGAAAGAAAGTACTCAATACACATACCACACAACATCATATTTACATATACATAGGTTCACATTACATCATAATAACACATGCATAAGTTTGCATCCCTATTCGAATATTGTTATTGTTACTAGATTATACAAAAGTGTCGAATGATAATTCTGCAACTAGGACATTCGTACTTATAAAATACATAACACCTAAATATGCGAATACATAGTTCTTTTAAAAACTATATGCAACCGCGGATAGGGATTTACTACGCACATTGATCGTGTGATGTCCCCTTACAAAAGCAAAATGGATATAAGAATTATAAATAATCTAAACATGATAATAAACAACTAGAAGAATGTTATCGTTACTTTTCATTATCCAACTTAGTGAGTACATTCCTTCTTTTACTTCTCATATGCATATTACAATCCTTATTATTTTGTTCATTGTATTATCTTTTACTTATACGCCCAAACCTCTCCATAGGAGTTGTGAAATTGGAGTTAAAACATCGGTCAAGGTTAATTACTTTGCTTTAACCCGTACATCCACCTTGGATGCTTTTAGTTGTAGCTAACGTAATATCCAAACTAGGTCATCCATCTCGGATGCCAATAACAAAAGTTAATTACATAATCAAATTAGTCATCCATTTAGGATGTCATTAGCCAAAGCTTAATCATTATACTCAACCCGATCATCCATCTAAGATGTCAATAGTCGAAGCTAATCATTATACTCCATCAAATGTTCCACAAGCGATTTATTATTCATCACAAGATAGTATTAAATCATTCGTAATGAATTCATTCAGAAAATTTATATTATACTAGGAAAGGGTGGAAACCACCTACCTGTTTCTCCTATAGAATGCCCTCGTCCGGTCAAAGATCCGATCTCGATTGTACCACCTGACATATGAAATGATCATAATTAGCATACTCGTATCAAGCAACCATATAACCATCATCATACATATCCCAAGAATACTCATGTTCACATTCAAGTGTTCCACACATTATACAATCATACAATGAATATCATCATATTAAGACACTTCTTTTTATTTTAAATGTGACCACTCACGGGCATCCTAGTGTTTAATTCTTGAGTTTCATAGTGACTTAGATCAAATCGATGAAAAAATCATCACAAGCATTAAATCATTTCTGATACGGAATTCATCAACGAACTGAGCCGCTGGTGTCACAGAAAGTTGTCAGCGAAAACTGGGCCATTGGTGACACATAAATCATTAGCAAAAACTGGTTTGCTAGTGACACGAAATCGTCAAGAAAACTATTTTAGTGGTCGACGTCCGGAATCGCCGAATACATTCACTATCGATTTAGAAATCATCAATGAAAACTGAGTCGCATCGACTCAGAAATCATCAACGAAATTACTTCCTCGGCTAATGCTTGGATTCACAACAAGCACACACTCATTGTTGACTCGAAAATCATTGATGAAAATTGCGCCATTGCCGACCCGGAAATCATCAACGCTGATCCGGGTTCTCATCGTTAGCATATGAAATCATCAGTGCACATAATCTATTGTTGACTAAAAAATTATTGACAAAAATTACGTCGCTGCTGATCTAGAAATCATCAATGCGATCCAGTTCTACTGCTGGCGCATGAAATCATCAGCGCACATAATCTATTATTGACTAAAAAAATATTGATTAAAACTGCAAAGCTACCTACCTAGAAATCGTCAACGCGATTCAGTTCTACTATTGGCGCATCAAATCATCAGTGCACATAACTTATTGTTGATTCAGAAATCGTTGATAAAAACTATGTCGTTGCTGACCCAAAAATCATCAACGCAATCCATGTCTCTACCAATTCAGAAATTGTCAGTGATGATTGAGTCACTTTTGGTTTTTACTTCCTTCAGCTAAGCATAAAGTCCACGCTAGGCTTTCCCCCTTTATAACTCACCCCTAACCGAGTTCGAACATATGCCGAAATCAATTACATTCAAATTTTATCAGAAGACCATCAACAATGCACAACCAAATCTCAACATGTATATTCTTCCAAAGAATCCCTCAATCATCACTTCAAGGCCGACACCTAGAGTTGCCACGCACATTCATATTATGTTTTCAATGGTACCACGACAATATATTAACACAATTTAATAGCAATTTCATACTACATAAGGGTATCATTTCCGTCCTATGACTTGTTTCCCCTAAAGTGTTCATCATGATATATCCCTTCATGGTTCTCTCTAATTTGTGTATGTGTAATTCATCATTTTTTATTATAAGTATATTCACAACCATATGCTACAACCATACCTTCATTCACTTGGTTCATAACCATGCAAATTCATCAATCACATAGCAAAATCAAAGCATTAACATCAACATGAATTCAGTTTCAACACAAATATGCTCCTAGGAGTTCAACAAGGTCACAATCCATGCATTCTATCATTTTATCTCACATTTCATACAAGTTCATTAATCACATGTGTAAATGTCCGCCAACTTGCCATATATTATCCGTTTTGGGCCTTACTACCCTCACGGTTTTGTTCCTGGTGACGCGAGCCCACTTCTGAGGCTGATGCCCCAAAACACGTATGATAAGTCAACAACTAGCACTCTTAATAAGGCTAGTTACCACTCCCTCACCCGCCGATGTGGGATATTACAATCCACCCTCCTTAAGGATTCCGACGACCCCATCGGCAAGACCCCCGGACAACGGTGAGGTCGACTCGACTGAAATGTAAATGCCAAATTTAACTTGCCATATATTGTTCGTTTTAGGCCTTACCACCCTCACGGTTTTGTTCCCCTGGTGACGCGAGCCCATTTCAACCCGACGCCCCAAAACGCGTATGACAAGTCAACAACCAGCACTCTTAATAAGGCTAGTTACCACTCCCTCACCTGCCGTTGTGGGATATTACAACATGTACAAGGTCNAAACATTAACTTCACCATATATTCNGTTTTAGTTTAAGCATATTCTTAGGACTTCAATAAGATCATCATTTAGGCATTTCATCATTTTATTCCATGTTCCATTCATTCTTTCAATTTGGTGGCCCCCTCTTAGGTTTACACCCTCAAAGTCACTCATATTCACACATATTTCTTTTTGAAGAGTTTGTCCTTGTGTTCTTTTATTCATTATTCTACTTAGAGCTTCACATTTTGTTCTTGTATTCTTCTATTCATTATTCTACTTAAAGCTTCACATTTTATCATTTCTGAAAGCATAAGTGCAAGAACCATAAGCCTTCTACTATAGGGTTTCATCCTCTTCTTGTCCTGAAATCATGAGGTAGTAACTAGTCAAGGAAGTGATATTCCTCTTACCTCACATTTTTAACAACCTAGGGAAGGTTTAATGATATTATTCTTCTCTTCCTCTCGGTTCCTTCTCTTTTTTTTCTACTGTAGTAGCCGGTCCTCTAGGCTCTTTCTTTTTTCATGGTTTCATTTACCTCTTTTCTCTCTAATTCTCCCTTCACTCAAACATTCAAGGAAGACAACATGCAACTGGGTTTGGTAGGTTTTTTTTTGGGGAAGAGAGACTGTTACAGCTGGAGCTACAGTCGATTTTTGAAGAGAAGAAGAGTCATCTCTTTTTCTCCCTCTTTTATTTAAATCACTCATAAATGTGATGGGGGTGTTAGGGGGGCTGATTATTCATGTTCTTATCCCTCTTTTGGGTTATCTTAGAGCTGGTTACTACCCCACAATTCCCACCTAGAATAAGCTGGTTTTCCTTCCTCATTTTCCACCTAGAGTAGGCTGGTTTGTTCTTCTTAATTCTTGCTTAGCTTGGGCTGGCCTTTTACATAAAAAAAATTTCGGGTTTTACATGGCCCATGATGTAATGCTGACCACCTATCTAGTTCAAACTATATAGGTTACTGCTTGACCGCTTTTTATGTTCGGCTTGTTTTAACTCGCAAGTGCACGAGTGTGCGATGTAGCAATTAACTCGGTAAGATCAAGGTCATATCCACAGAGAGCTAGATCTGGAAATTAAGCTAGGTAACAAAAAAAACTCAAGAGAAATTAAATTAACAATAACTTGGTTGAAAATAATTGATGGATTTGTTTTCAAAGATGAAAAAGTGTAAATAGATTTTAAATGACAAGAAAAAGTAAGTCTTGGTCCAAATCAATTTTAATGGTGATGTATTGGTGATTCCTTCAACATATATAAGATAACTCCAACCTAATATCAACGATGGTGATATTAGATCGGAAGATATTACAATGAAGTTTAAAAAGATGAAGATTGATTATTGCTTAAGAATGAACAAGTACTTTCATATTAAGTAAGACATTGAATCAAGCAATCTCTATACCAAAACTAAGGTTTGTGCATAAAAATTCAAGATTATAACATTACCTAAATGATTTCTAAAATTTCTTTACAATAATAAACATTCATGAAGAAAATGAAAAGATAGACATTAAGATTCATTCATATCTTAAAGAACTCACCTCAACCACCATTATCCTTGATTTGGATCCAAGAAGGAGATTAGCCAACCATGATTATATGTAATAACACTTTAATAAATATGAAATAACTTAAATCAAACTGAAATAATAAGTTTTACAATCTAAAGAACCGAAATCTATAAAGAAGAACACAACACAATTGCAGTAAAAATTCGGACACAAATCTGACTCTAACTTTGGACAGCAATTCGACCCTCTTAGAAGCCTCCCTTGAAGATGGCTATTAGAGACATATTTATAGGCCATTCTGTAAGCTTTCCAGATCATTAAAGAACAGCTCATTTGGACATCTGAGTCAAAAGTTATGGGCAAAACACCGAAAGGTGTTCTGGAAAATCAAATCAGGCCAGCTTGGAGAACACTTTGGTGCACGTTTTTCTTCCTCCTTTGTGAGCTGTCTCTTTCTTCTTTTTGACCCAAAATAATGTGACAATGTCCCCTCCAGCTTTCCATCCATGTGCTTGCCCTCTTGGATCAATGAATTATCCAAAATAAATCAAATGTTATTTGTTGTGTGGACATGTAAGATCATGGATTGTGCTTGGGCTGATTTGGAGGCCGATTTGAGGCTGATTTGGGGCTGAATTTAAGCATCAAATAAGGATACAAATGTATCTATTATTTGGGCTAAGATTGATATTAAAACCTTGAGTGTTTGATGGTTGAAGTTTGCACACAACATAAGGCAAGTTTGGGCTTGAAATAGATCATATGATATTCTTTTCTAGAATTGGAATAGAATTGATTTTTGGGGCAAATTTGGAGCACTTATTTGAACCAAGATTTTCTTCAATCTTCAACTAAATTTCTCTTCAATTCTTTGTTCTGAATTCCGACATTGAATTTTCTGAAATAATTCATTTAAGCTCCAAAAACCTATCGAAACATTAAAAGAAACTTCATTACTAAAAAGCACATCAATTATTATAAAAAATCCAAATAAAAACAATAAATACATATGTAAAATAAGAGACTTAATGATACTTTTGATGCACAATCAGTTACTTTACGACCATGTTGCTTAAAATGATAGTTCGAGAATGTAATCAGAAGTCGCATGATAGTTGGGAGACTTGCTCAAAGTTAACCCAACAACATTATTAGAATTCAAACCCCCACCTAATGATTAGCAAATTACAAATAAGAAGTTAAAGGAAGACGCCATGAAGATAGTTGTTCTTTGACAAGTCAATTTTAGTTCTTTTAAGCCCAAGTTGGGGTTGAGTTGAGCCCTTCTTGCATATGGATTAGGTTGATTATAGGTTACCTCATATATGTTGAAGTCTCCTAGAAATCAATCTTGCCTCAAATGCTTTAAATAAGCCAATTTAGTGCTTCATTTAGCTTCTTAGCTTTTGACCTTGTCATTGGACTAATTGGCGCCTCAAGTGGATCCTTTGTTATAGTGGGTTCATTCGTATCACTTTACCTCACCTCTCTCAAACTAAAGGATCGATATGTGAATAAAATGAAGTTTTGGACCAAAACATAAAAGGGTCAAACTAAAGGGATCAAAAATAAGATTTTCCAAAGTATAAAGGAAAAATATTTGAAAATTGCCCTATAAACAGTAGTGGGAAAAAAAGCTTTCATTTTTCTCTTAATTTCAATTTTGGTTCTCATAACTTGATTTTTTTATAAGCAATAAAACCAAAATTTATCTTGTAAAATCGAGCATCAAATTAGTGTTATAATGTTTTTCTAACACCTCAAAAACCTCATAAAAAGTAAATTAAAACAAATAATCTAGCCTAATTCATATTCAATGCAAAGTAAAAGTATGACATTAAAAAAAAAAGTTTGATGATTGGAGTGGGAAAAAAAAATTAAGGATAAAAAAAGAAACACAATCACAATCAATAGTGTTTCCTCTTGGAAGCTTCATAGTTAAAAAGCCACACATGTTAGGTTTTTTAATTAATTAATTGGTAGAGAAAACTCTAAAAACTTTTATATGTTGTATAAGATCTTTATTTCATTCTTTTCACTTTTGAAGAATATTCTATAAGTTTGTTTAAATACAAAAAAAATCTAATTATTAAAATCATAATTAAATTGAAAGTCCTAATTCAAATAGCAAAAAGTGTTAATTATTAAACTTGTTTACTAAAATTAAGTGTATTGAAGTTAGTATAATGAATAACTATGAAAAACAAATTTAGTGATAGAATTGAAGAGTATGATATTAATTAAGAACTTTCAAGATTGTAAAAGACATTTTATAATGTCTATATATATTGTATGAAGGTTGATAATGAAAAGTGTGAGAGTATTATTATTTAGTGTATTGTATTCCACCAAATCATGTGAGTAGCCCCCCCTCATCTATCATTCTATTACTGTTTTTTCCAACAAGTTTGGTATCAGAGATTGAAAATAGATATGACTTCCAGTAATAATAGTGCTTAGTTTCATATTCCTCATCTTACAAAACAAAACTATGATTTGTGATGTATTCAATACAAGGCACTACTAAGATCACAAGAGTTATGGAAGTTACTTGAAGATGCTTACACTGAACCAGAATCAACAAGAGAAGAGGCAACAATAAGTAATGTAGAAAGACAAACATTGAGAGAATCAAGGAAGAATGATAATAAGGCTTTATTCACGATTTATCAAGGACTTGATGAAGCAACTCTTGAGATGGTGGCACCAACAAAGACGTCAAAGGAAGCATGGGAAATGCTTAACAAGACTTATAGTGGAGTTGAAAAGATAAAAAAAGGTACGGTTGCAAGCATTGAGAGGAGACTTTGAGAAGTTGAATAAAGAAAGCAATGAGATAGATTCGAATTACTTCACAAAAGTAATCTCTTTAGTACACCAGATAAGAGTAAATATGTTGAAAATATTAATGATGTTCGTGTGATGGAGAAAATTTTGAGGTCTATGGATTTGATCATGTGGTTGTAGCAATTGAAGAATCAAGGGATTTAGAAGATCTGACAATAGAAGAATTAATGGGTTCCTTACAAGCTCATGAGCAAAAAATTGATAGAAAGAAGAAGGAAGATCTATTAAACAAGTATTACAGACAAAGTTAACTGTGAAGAATGTTAGCGAATCTGGCAAATGAGCATTTTAAAGAGAAAGGTTCTTTCACAGAAAAGGAAGAGAAGGAATATCATTCAAAAATCAAGAATCTGATGGTGCACAAAATCAAAATTTTAATTTCAGAGGTCGTGACAGAAGTAGAGGAAGAGGTCATAGAGGATATTCAAATTGGAGAAATAATAATGCAAACATACAATGTTATAATTATAAAGAGTATGATTATTTTGCTTCAGATTGTTCACAATACAAATTTAAAGCCAAAAATGTCAACTTTGCTAAAAAAGAAATTGATTCTGAAGAACCTGCATTATTGTTGACCTGTGGAAAATTTAATGGCAGCAACTCCAGCACCTGGTATCTAGATGCAGGAGCATTAAATCATATGTGTGGTATGAAGGAAGCATTAATTGATTTCGATGAAAATTATATAGATAACATTACCTTTAGAGATCTTTCTCAAAGACTAGTTGAAGGAAAAGACAGAATTATTATTAGACTTAAAAATGGTGAGAAGAAGTTCATTTAAAAAGTTTTTATGTTCCAGACATGAAGAACAACATTCTAAGTTTGGGACAGTTTCTGGAGAAAAGCTTTGAAGTGCAGATGAAAGATAAGAATTTGAAGATTTTTTATGAGTCTGGAGTTGCAATTGCTTCAGTTGAAATGACTAGAAACATGATGTTTCCTCTAGATCAGAGTATATATCTGTCAAAATGTTTTAAGGCAGAAATCTCCAACATGATGAATTTATGGCATTTGTGATATGGACATTTAAACTTTGGATCACTGATGTTGATGGAGAAAAACAAAATGGCTCTTGGAATACCAAAGTTAAAGCATACAAGCAAAATGTGTGAAGTGTGTATAATGGAAAAGCAACACAGAAAACCATTCCCAAAGAAGAGTTCAAGAGCATCTTAGCCTCTCGACTAGGTGTATTCAAATGTGTGTGTGGCCCTATTTCACCTGCTTCAATAGGTGGAAGCAAGTATTTTCTCACTTTTACTAATGATTTCAGTGGTAAGACACGGATATATGCATTAAAAGAAAATAAAGAAGTACTGAGCAAATTCAAGGAGTTTAATAATTTAGTAGAAAAATAAAATGAGTGTAACCTAAACCGCCTAAGAATAGATAGAGGAGGAGAGTATATTTCTTATGATTTTGATGTTTATTGTAAATAAAATGATATTGTTCATCAACTCACAATGCCACAAACTTCACAAAGGAATGGAGTATCAAAGAGAAAAAATAGAACTATAATGAACATGGTTAGATGTATGCTAAAAAGAAAAAAACTATCCAAAAAAGTTTTGTAGAGATACAATTGTATGTGTTGTGTATTTGTTGAACAGATTTCCAACAAAAAGACTTTAGAATATCACGCCAGAAGTAGCATGGAGCCTGAAAAAACCAAGAGTTAATCATTTGACAATTTTTTGGTGTTGCTTATGCCAAATTTCAATAAGAAAAAAGAACTAAACTTGAAGATAAAAGTCAGAAATGCATACTGCTGTGATATGGAGAAAATTTGTATGTTTACAACTTGTACAATCCGATGATAAAGAAGGTGATCATGTCAAGAGATGTGAAGTTTGATGAAGAGCAAGAATGAAACTGGAATTCTGAAGATCAGCCACAGAAATTAATTGTAGATGAAGAATAAATTCAGAAAAATAAAGAAGAAATCATGTTAGCTCCATCTCCATCAACTCAAACTAACAGTCATGCTGGTCCTTCAAGCTCAACAACAAGAAAGAAAAAGAGCATATAAGAGATTTATGATGTAACAGAAAGAATCAATCTTGATGATATTAATATGTTTTGCTTGTTTTCAGGAAATGATCCTATTACATTTGAAGAAGCATATCAAAAAGATAAATGGAAAAAAGCAATGAAGAAGGATATCAATTCTATTATAAAAATAATACATGGAAATTGACAACACTTCCCAAAGGACACAATGCAATAAGAGTAAAATGGATCTTCAAGACAAAAAGGAATGCAGGAGGAGAAATTGAAAAACATAAAGCCAGATTAATAGCGAAGAGGTACAAGCAACAATATGGAGTTGATTATGAAGATGTTTTTGCTCTAGTAGCAAGAATGGAAATAGTAAAACTGATGATTTCCCTAGCAGATCAGAAAAGATGGAAGATATTTTAGATGGATGTAAAGTCAACATTCTTGAACGGCAACCATGAAGAGAAAGTTTATGTAGAACAATCAGTTGGCTTTGTGGTAAAAGGAGAAGAAGAGAAGGTTTGTATATTGAAGAAAGCTCTTTATAGACTTAAATAAGCACCAAGAGCATGAAACTCCAGAATTGATGGGTATCTTTCATAGAAAGGATTCATAAGATGTCCTTATGAACATGCATACTATGATTCAAGGTAGAATAATGTCCTTATGAATATGTGAAGAAAATTTTACAAGGTAGAATAATGTTTATTTATTTATATGTTGATGATATACTTTTTACAAGGGATAATCATACTATGATTCAAGATTTCAAGCAATCCATGATGAAGGAATTTGAAATGACAGACTTAGGTCTCATAGCCTACTTTATGGGATTAGAGGTGAAGCAGTGCAGTGATGAAATCTTCATTTTACAAGTCAAGTATGCAATAAAAGTTTTGAAGAAATTTGCTATGGAAGATTGTTGT
Source organism: Populus deltoides (assembly GCA_015852605.2). Lineage (NCBI taxonomy): Eukaryota > Viridiplantae > Streptophyta > Magnoliopsida > Malpighiales > Salicaceae > Populus > Populus deltoides. Next base: position 12,393,007 of record CM027587.2, read on the forward strand.
CCAGCAGACAATCCAGTTGAATATGGAACCAAGTTAACTAAAGAAGGAGAATGTGTTGCGATGTCGCGGTCACACAAATTAATTACCCTAGCTTCAAACACAACACACAAGATAGTATAGAGCAAGCAAGGAGTCGATCCCACGAGGAAGTTCAAGTCAGATTTTTATGCTAGATGATATGCAATTTGGGGGGGTTTGGATGTTATCTAGGCTAAAGCAAAAGAAAACAGAAAACTACCAAACAAAATTTAATAAAATCAGAAAATTATCAAGAGAACAAACCTTGGTCACAAGCACACATCCACCTACAGAAATCAGAACTGATCATGGAAACGAAACATCAATTTATATTCTGAATATTTATCTCTTCTTAACATTGGTTAGTTAACGGATCCGCCGTATAACTAACCCTAACCATCAAACAACCACAGTGTCCGCACTAGTAATTTAATTTAATTTAATGGCAGCCTTAAGAACTAGATAAGTTGATTAATCAAGAAAACATAACTGTCTGCAGTCTATGTTTGATTTGATTGAATGTTCTCCCTAAGATTAATAATATAGATCCGCCACAATTATTAAACTCAGTTGCTTCACAAGTTCATATACCACAACTCCGGTTTTGATATCAAACTTAGCAATAGATTGTCTACAATAATAACTTAGAGTCCGCTCTAGCAATTAAAATAAACAATCATAGGAAAAATAAGCATAGGAGAACTAACATATTCATCATATAAACTGAAAAGAAAAGGTAAAATAAATCTCACAGTTCTTGAAATCCGAAGGTTTTCGTGTTCTTGCAACCAAGAAAAAGTGTTTAGCCTTGCATGTTTGTTGAACAACTAATCAAAAAAAAAAGAATGCATAATTTAGGGTTTCTTAGAGGAATGGAGCGTTTTTCTCTTCTTGGTTGGCTGCCCCCTTCTCTTATCTCATTCTTTTTATATCTTAGGAAACCCTAGGTCTCTATTTTACAAAATAGTCCTCCATTAAGTAGACTGTTTACATTTAAGTAATTCAATAACTATTTTCCTAAAAAAGGAGAAATAGCCTTGCATGAAATCTTCAAGCTTTGACTTAGAGGAGCTAAATTGCTGAAATAAAACTTGGATATCGGTTTAGATGCTTCAGAATGTAATTTGGACTCATTTCTTAACGAAACCTGTTTGCTGGCAGAATTCAGATGTCATATTTGAAAAATCATATCTCCCTCATATGACATCGTTTTTGGCTGAAATTTGGAACGTTTATAGAAATTTGAGTCATGAATCTAAAAAAATTAAGTTTGCATCAAGGACTTCTGTAGCTCTAGATATTCAAGTTAGAATGGCTGAAGGTCAACACTCGCAGATTGCGAGATTTGACTTTGAAGGTTGTGATTTCCATGCTCTTCCTTATTTTATTTTCTTACCTTAGATTTCCAGAAAGATATGGATGTTAGCTTTTTAATGCCACTGGAATCACTTCATTTCAACCTCTAGAGCTCACGCTCTGCACAAAACATCGACTGAAGGTCAAATCTGCCAATTATCTCCAATTTACTCCTTTTTGCATCTTTCATCCAAAAGTGCCTTCAAAACATAAAATAAAGAATATCAAGGCATTTTATATATAAAACATAGGCAAAACACTAGTTAAATGTGGGTGAAACTATTGAATAATATGGTTGCATCAAAAGAAGATTTAGTTAATCCTATATACTACAAAAGTATTATAGGTTGCTTATGTTATCTAACATGTACCAGACCAGACATTTTGTTTGGCGTTAGCTTGATTAACAGATATATGAACAAGCCAAGAAGTTCACATTTGAAGACAACAAAGAGGATCCTTTATTTTGTTAAAGGAACTACAAGCTATAGATCATTTTATTCATCTTCATAGAATCTTGAAATTACAGGTTATAGTGACAGTGACTACGCAGGAAACTTGGAAGATAGAAAAAGCCCAACTGTATTTGTATTCTTTATGGGAGAAGCAACTTTCACGTGGACATCAAAGAAACAATTTATTGTTGCATTATCCATATGTGAAGTAGAATACATTGTTGTTGCATCGTGTGTGTGTCATGCATTATGGCTAAGGAAATTGATGGAAGATTTGCAAAAACAGAGCAAGGCTACACAAATCTTTATTGATAAAAAGTCTGTTATCGCACTTGCAAAGAATACAGTTCATCATGAACGTTCAAAGCATATTGATACTCGATTTCACTTCATTAGAGAGCATATAAAAGAAGGCGATATGGAGTTAGTTCATGTCAAAACTCATGAACAAAAAAATCCAGTTCATCTTGAACGTTCAAAACATATTGATACTTGATTTCACTTCATTAAAGAGCACGTAAAAGAAGGCAATATGGAGTTAGTTAATGTCAAAATCATGAACAAATTGCTAACATTTTTACAAAGTCATTGAAGACTCATGCTTTTTGTTATTTGCAGAAGAAGCTTGAAATTATGAAGATGGATGAAACAAGCTTAAGAGGGGAGAATGTTAATTATTAAACTTGTTTACTAAGATTAAGTATATTGAAATTAGTACAATGAATAACCATGAAAATCAAAAATACCTTGAATCTAGTGATAGTATTGAAGAGTATGATATTAATTAAGAACTTTCAAGATTGTAAAAGACATTATATATATATATATATATATATATATATATATATATATATATATATATATATATATATATATAAATGAAGGGTGATAATGAAAAGTGTGAGAGTACCATTATTTAGTGTATTGTATTCCACCAAATTGTGAGTAGCCCCCCTCTCTATCATTCTGTTACTATTTTTTCCAATAAATTTGGTATCAGAGCTTGAGAGTAGATATAGCTTCCAGTAATAACAATGCTTAGTTTCATATTCCCCATCTTACAAAACAAAACTATGATTTGTGGTGTATTCAATACAAGGCACTAGCACTACTAAGATCACAAGAGTTATGGGAGTTAGTTAAAATGGTTACACTAAACCAGAATCAACAAGAGAAGAGGCGGCATGAATAATAGTTAAGGATTTTTTTAATAAAATAAAATAATTATTCCATGAATAATAAAGAAGGTGCCCCTATGTTAGCCTCCTCTACTTGGGAAAAACAACCTCAAGTTAACTATCAAAAATTAAACTCAACCACTTCAAAGAAACAAATACTTTTAATATAACATTGTCACCAATTTATTCATGAGATAACTTGCTATAAATCTCTTTAATCCAATTTTAGCAAAGATATGTTCATGTAGAATTTTTAAATCTTGGCAAAAATTCTCAAGACCTAAAAAAATCAAGATCATATGAAACCATCTTTTGAGATAATGGAAATTTTAGTTGACATTTGTGGTTATCCCTAACAGTAATGTTTTGGCCACTAACTAAATTGGTAATTTTAGAAGAATGATCTAACATAAATACATTTGGTTTGAATGATATATCTATACTTAATTTATCTTTGATAATAACTTCAATGTCTTGAGTAATTTCAACAACTTGTTTGGCCTTTTCATTAGTTAGATCTTAACATGTTCACCGTCTTTAGATTGTCCTTCGAATTCCCCCTACTTCAAGTTCCTCTAACTTTTCATCATGTTTAATGACTTCAGGTTATTCCTCTAAGATTGGTTATAATTGTGGCTCTTCAGTTTCTTTAAGAAAAAAATATATAGATGGAGCAACAAATTTACCATTATGAGCATTAGACACAAAGCCAGAACAATAGGCGTGTGTGATTCAGTAATGGAAAATTTTTTCAACTCTTTTTTATTATTAACTCAAAGAATTAGCGCCTAAATTAAGTTGCTTCTCCTTTACCTTATAAGCTTTGGGTTTGGTTCTCTTTTTAGAGGTATAAACATATAATACCCTATAAGGTTTTTTAAATATAAGAAAAAATCTTAATTATAATTAAATTGAAAGTTCTAATATAAATATAAATAGGAAAAGAATTCAAATATAACAAGAAAAATAAATAAAATTTTGAGCAGTAACTTTTAGGCTAAATTTAAGCATGTTCCTAAACTTAGAGAAGTTGTTTTCTTATTTTTATAGGTAATAAGGCCTTTAGAACATTATGGAAAAAAATATGCATGATCTAAATGTTAGATCAAAAGTTATACTTGGTTTTACTAAACTATACATTGGACTCTTTTAAAACTCCTCAAAACCCAACAATCTTAATAATTAAGAAATATAATAGAAAATAATTATTCCAAGAATAATGAAGAAAGTCTCCACGTTAAAAAGGTTTATACATAATTAGCATTGATAGTTAGTTTCATCCTACAAGATCATACAAAAAGAGATAATGCATATCTTTGCGGGAGTTTGAACTTTTAAGAAAGTGATATATAATTAGTTATAGTATTGATGAGGTTGTTGAAATCCTCACATATATTATGGTTATTTCAAGGCTATTATGGATTGAAAGGTATAGGAGATTGAGTTTAAGTAACTAAAACACCTATAAAATAGTATTGATGAGGTTGTTGAAATCCTTACATATATTATGGTTCTTTCAAGGCTGTTATGGATTAAAAGGTATAAAAGATTAAGTTTAAGTAACTAGAACACCCATAAAATAGTCTCATTTATAGGAGGACACTTTGATGCTTAAGTTAGCACTAATGGTGAAAGAAAATAGCCTTAAGAGGTTGTGTTATTTGTGTTTGTAAAGGTTTTCTTTGGAAGAAGTTGATTGCTTACTTTGGGATTTATGACTGTTTATATATACTTAAATCAATGTGTCCATGCATTTAAGATGGCCAAGGTGCTTGCTACCTATAGTTGTTTTAGATTACTTGGGGACAAAGACTAAGAGTGATAATGGGCCATTTAAATGTTGCCTTAGTTTTGGATTTTATGGGTTATATACTATTAATGATAATATCAAAACCAATATTTAAGGACACTTGGTTAAAAGCATGCCTTCATTAAATGTGTGTATGTTTTTTTATTATTGCTAGTAGCGAATAGACTAGGTTTGACTAGGGATTAGTGTATCTAGGCATAATAGTTGGATTTAGGTGTATCAATTTATCCAATGTAAACCTCAGCCCAAAAAATGGTAAATTAGTGTTAAATAAAAAAATCCTTATCTAGAAAATAATAAATTAAAAAGGAAAGTTTTAGAATTGGAGGTGAAAATTCCTGGTAAAATTAGCTAAATCTCATATAAAATAAAGTAATAAAATCGGTACGTGAAATGTTAACTATTAATAATTATGTAAACTTCTTGATCGAGTAAAATAATTAGTTTAAAGAAATTTTTTTTATAAACATGGGTCAAAATATTTTGAAATTCTAAATAAATATATGTATATTTTACATGGAAATAACATTAACTGGTAGCATAAACCTCACATACAATCACATAGTTTTTAATCAAAAATGGATGAATGTTTTCAGTGAATTAGTTTGAGAATATTGACAATTCTAGTAAATAAACAGCATGCAAATGATACAATTCAAGGAATGTTTGAACTAGCAAATTCATTTTTTTTTGTAAGATTATTTATTATTCAGTTATACGATATCAAGCATAACTTTTAATTCAGTCAATGAATCAGACTGAAAGTTTTTAAAGAGCCTCGTACTATGTTGTTCTATCTTGAATTAAAATTTCAAGTTCATTGGAGTTTAGGAAGGGCATACAAATTTACTGGTGGCATATGGACCATTAATGATGGAAAATTGTAAATAAGACAAAAATCTCTTATTTTCCCTATATAAACTGACATGCAACTAGAATTAAAAGGAGAAATTGTAGCTTATTTTCTTCTTCTTCTTCTTGTTCTTCTGCTTCTTCTTAGTTTTTCTTTGGGAAATTGGTCAGGAAGATGGGAAATGAGAGGGAATTAAGGAGAAACTATCTTGGAGGCTAAGAATTTGGTTGAGAAGAGAAGAGAAGAGAAGAGAGAGAAAGAGAGATAGTTTTGGCTAGAGAGAGACAGAGACAAAGGAATTGAAGAAGAAAGGAGTTGAAAGCTAAAGCTTGCAAGGAAATGGTTTTGACACCAAAATTGATTGGTAATGTATCCTTTACTATGAATTTTATTGTTGATTGAAGTTTTAAGCAATTTTGAATGAAACTCTCAAATCTTTCAAGTTAGGGTTTTTAGTCAAGAATTAGAGTAATGCAAAATTGGTTTTAAATAAGTTAACTGGTATGTAATGGGTTGTAATAAGTGCAAAATTATGGGGAAATGAAGAAGGAAAACTTAGTGTTATGGGGAGTTAAGGGTCATTCAAAGTAGGGAGAAAAAAGAAATTAGTTTAATTGATTCCAATATTTATAAACTGTATGTAATTAATATGTATTGGCATAAGGATAATGGTTTGAGAAGAATTTAGTTATTGTATTTGATTATGGTTGATTGGATGATTATGAAGATATTCATGTAATGAACCCGTGAGTATGAATGACTAGGTGTTAGGAAAGAATTTTTTGTGTGTGTGATTTGATGTAACTAATGTGATAATTATAAATGTTGAAATTTTTTTCAAATTCTTGTTTAGAAGCATGTTTAATTATATGAATGAATAAATTATATACATAACATAAGTTCGTTGTAGCAATGTATGATTTAGAATGTGTGTAGTGTGTTGCATTGAAAATGTCATATATAGAAAGGAATGGTGTCCAAATTGTGTGAATTGGTTAAATGGAAAAATTAAGTAGAATGTTTTATGGAATGGATGTATGGCATGTTGTGATGTATGTGTTGGAAAAGTAGAGAGTAGATAAATTGTATAGACATTGATGTTTTATATGCATGACAAAACTGAGTAAATATTTACAATGAATTAGTATGTGAAACATGAATATTATTATTGGATGGTGAGGTGTTAAGCATTAATTTTGGAACTTGGAAACGAAATAGACCTAAAGTGAGGATTTAATGTAATAAAGTGGAAATTGATTTATGGAATTAGATGTTAATTGAAGTTTGAAGTGTGTGTGGATATTAAGTTGAAACCTTTGATGTTAAAAGTATAGATTGAAAGAAATTGAAATAAAGAGCTTAATGGATGTTTAGGAATTTATAGAAATGCTTGAGATTAGTGTTGAACGTTGTGTGTGTGTGTGTGTGTGTGTGTGTGTGTGTGTGTGTGTGTGAAACTATATGTTAGGTTGAACTGATTTTTAAACAAATGGTTAAATGTGTGGGGCTAAACAAACAATCATGGTTTTTGTTTAGGAGTTGTAAGAGAAGTACCCGGTGTGGGATTTAACTTATTGGGAGTTGAACAACAAGAGCTCAAGGTAAGAGATTGCCCTCTCTTGCTCTTTTTTTTTAATAATTTAAAATGCTTTTGTAGTTGTTAGATTTGCAATGAATATTTAATTGTGTTGCATGTAATTAGAAAACTGCATGAGTTTACATGTTAAATTGTAATAATTCACAACAACAATAACCATTATATATATATATATATATAATTGTGAACATCTAAAATGGCATACATCCATCGAAAAAAATTATAAATGATTGTAATATTATAAAGCAATATATGAATTTTAATTAGACCATAACAATGAATTTGATAAGAACATGGTCGGCCCTTGTGATAGGGACTATGGAATTAATTGGTCGGGGATGACAACTAAGAGAAATATTGTTTACATATAAAATATGATGTGGAAAGGGAATATGTTATTGAAAAGTTACAATAAATTCAATGAACATAAAAGAAATGAGTGAAAAAAAATTTATATTGAGATGAACTATGAAACAAATATCAAATTAAGAAGTTGTAACATGTATGATGATAATAGTATAATCTATTTAATGAAAAAAAAGAGTTCATCAATGAATGAAAGGAAATATTAAATTGAAAATGACACAAATTGATGTGCTTGTTGAATGGAATAAAATATTGGTTATATTCATGTAGTTGTAAAATGTAGTAATGATGATGAGGTAAATACTTATGGTATTTATGAACTTGTGTGTTTTACATGTATTTCTTTGGAAGGCCTCAGTTCTCATAAAAAGGTTATTGAGCTGTTTGATCCTTTCTATTCGATACATATTAGTATTCTCAAATGATTGTATTGAATTCAAGCTTATGCATGTAATTTTTTAAAGGTTGTAACCACGCTAACATGTAAGTACGAATAGTATATCAATGTGCTTGTAGATTAAATGAATGAATGGTGAATCAGAGACTATCCTTAATAATAATAATAAAAAATACACCTAAATTTCATATATATGACAATTAGAAAGAAAATAATTGTTTGAAAAGTTCTAGGCGTTATGTCCAAGGTTCGGTCTTTATAGGTTTAAATGTATCAGCTCATTCATTCATCATAGATTTGGGTTTATCAGCCCCTTCTAGGTTCGGTCTCTATAGAATATCAGTGAGCTTCTTATCTAGAAATATTGCTTTTTTTAGGTCTTATAGACACCCTAGGTCCAATTTGATAAGTTCTGTATAAGAACTAAATTTCATTTTTCATCAGTTATTCTTATATCTTAAAATGAGGTTGATTTAGTTTGATATAAAATAATTTTTTAAAATGATATAGTTTGAGTAGGTCACGTCTTTGAAATAAAATAAATCAAGTGTTAATTTTTTTATATATATAATAATACAACAAATGTAATGAGGTTACGGAGAAAGCTCATATAGAAAATGTGTTTTTTTTAGACTGAAGTGCATTACAATCATAAAAAAATAAAAATAAAAAATTGAGGCACTTATATAAGGAAGAGAGTCACGTGCTTAAGACTTGAACATGTTAGAAGAAGAACCTGCTAGTTTGAATACTTGAAATCACCGCCCATTATATATATTAATAGCCTGTTTTTTTTTAAAAAAAATCTTAATTTTTTAAATTAATTTTTTAGTATTTTTAAATTATTTTAATTTATTTATATTAAAAATAAATTTTAAAAAAATAAAAAATATTATTTTGATATTTTTTAAATAAAAATTAATTTGAAAAATAATCATTATTATAATAAATAAGTTTTAAGTTTTTGTTTGTTTTTCATTTTAATTTTTTTTAATTATTTTTTTTAAAAATATTTTCAATATATATATATATATATATATATATTCATTGATTGTACTATTAAAAATAAAATTTTAAATTTTTTTTTATTATTTTAATAAACTTTCAAAAAAAAAAAACTTTTTATCAAACAGTCTTTAGACAGGAAAAAGAAAAGAACAAAACGAAAAGTAAACACTGAAAGAGAAAGGTTCATCTTCTTCGTGGTTTCTGTAATGGTGACTGATTAGACTAAAAGACTAGTACTGCTGTTTACCAAGTACCAACCCCCCACCCTCAAAAAAAAAAAAAAAAAAAAAAGAGGAAAATTAATAAATAGTCCTTTTCATTTACTGCAACTTCAACAATTTTTATGCAGTAACTGTCTATTATAGCCACAGCCCACCATTTTTTTTTTCTTTAAAGACTTACAGCGACTTTGCTGTTCGTACCTAAAGAGAAGAGAAGAGAAGAGAAGAGATCTCATCAAAAGATGAAGAAGGGAAGCTTAAACCCTAATGTTAAGCTCAAGCTTTCTCTTCCTCCTCCCGATGAAGTTTCCTTCGCCAAGTTCTTGTAATTTTCTCTCCTCTTTATTTATTCTCATTCTAGATATTTTCTTACGTGCATCCCTGAGCTCATGGCTCTTTCTTAATTTCTGGTAATAATTGCAGAACCCAAAGCGGCACTTTCAAGGATGGTGATCTGCTTGTCAATCGAGACGGAGTTCGAGTTGTCTCTCAAACGGAAAGCGAACCTGTAAGAAAAGATTTCTTTGTTGCTTGTGTGATCTAATTAATTAATTAATGCTGTTAAGTTTGGACACAAATCTTTATTTGTAGTTAACCATTAATAGATCCTTCAGCCTGAGGGATATGAAACATGCTCTTATCAATTAACCTTGTTGTTCTTGGTTAATTTTTAAAATTAAGATCCCATCCCGTGAACTGATGACTGCTAGTTTGTGTTTTTCATTTTTTTTTCTTAATTTTTTATTTCCGTTTTCAGCCACCTCCAATAACGCCTTCAGACAACCAATTGAGTTTAGCGGACATGGACATGGTTAAGGTCATCGGGAAGGGAAGTAGTGGAATCGTCCAGTTGGTGCAACACAAATGGACAAGCCAGTTTTTTGCCTTGAAGGTATCATATGATTCAGCCGTTACCTTGCTATATTGTTGGCTACATTTGGCATCCAGAATTTCTGTCTTGGTCTCTAAGCCTAGTATTAGATCAGTTAATGCCTGAAGCTGCTGTGCTATCCATTGCCAGTTAAAGTAATTTGTACCACTTGTTGCATAGTTTTTTTCCACTGGTTTCTGGCTACTGAAAATGACTTCAATTCACAAACATTTTTAACTGTTCATTTGGATAAAGAATAGCTAGTTTTCTGCTGTTGGCGCAGCTGGATTTCTTCTGTGCCCTTTTCCCTAATTTAATTTATAAACCCGCATCCAATTCCACTCAAACTAGATTTTTGAGATTTAAGTTTTGAGAATTAGAGCAATTATTTGATAAAATAACTAGAGCAATTACATCATAGTTTTACGAGCCCTTAAGTCTTGTATGCTCTGATATTTTGAGTAAAACTCAGTTATGAATATGGGAGGAAGAGGCCTCTCACAGTTATTTTGAACATCACTATTACATTATATATGAAGTGGTTTCAAGTGAATATTTCTCTTATAAACTCTACCAATATTTACCTCCTGCGTGTGTTGGGATGCTTATCATCTTTTTATTTCCTGTTTGGTTAATAATCAGTATACCTTTCATTTACTTGTCTAGTTGTAACTAGTACGAATTTGGCATTCTTGTTCAATTTCAGGTTATACAAATGAATATTGAAGAGCCTGCACGCAAGGCCATTGCTCAGGAACTGAAAATTAATCAGTCATCACAATGCCCGTATGTTGTCATGTCCTACCAGTCTTTTTTACGATAACGGTGCCATTTCAATTATCTTAGAGTACATGGATGGTGGATCTCTAGCAGATTTTCTGAAAAGCGTTAAAACAATTCCAGAACCATATCTTGCTGCCATCTGTAAGCAGGTAAAACATGGAAAGTTCATTTTATTCCTGTGTTTCATATATTTATAGCAGATAATGATTTCTCTATCATCAATCTGTTTTCCCATAAATACAGGTGCTCAAGGGTTTGCTGTATCTTCATCATGAAAAACACATTATCCACAGGGATTTAAAACCTTCTAATTTGTTGGTAAATCATAGAGGAGAAGTCAAGATTACTGACTTTGGAGTGAGTGCAATCATGCAGAGCACGTCTGGACAGGCTAATAGTTTTGTTGGCACATACAACTATATGTCTGTAAGTAATTTGATTGCTACAGCTTTTTCACTTTCTCTGGTGACCATTATGTGGCCTGAATCTGAAATTTTAAGAATTTTGATGTGTGATTATTTTACAGCCTGAGAGAATTAGTGGGGGAAATATGGCTATAAAAGTGACATTTGGAGCTTGGGGTTGGTATTGCTGGAGTGTGCAACAGGCCAATTCCCATTTTCCCCTCCAGAGCTAGATGAAGGCTGGACTAATGTCTACGAACTCATGGAAGCTATTGTTGATCATCCTCCTCCTTCTGCATCATCAGACCATTTTTCTCCAGAGTTTTGTTCATTTATATCAGCATGGTAAAGATAAGTTGTGCTTGAAGTTTTTTTAATGCACCTTCTAATACTTGGATAGCACCATTTCTTTGTTACTTTTTCTTTTTCCATATAAATTTGGCTTTTTTGAGGATGTGCATTTGCGGTCGAAGTAGGATCAAGGAAAAAAGGAAGTCATGAACTTTTTAAATCAATGCCCAATGTTTTCCATTTTTGTCTAGTCTTTTTCTCCATTTTGGAAATATCATTGACTGAGAACTCAATCTGCACTGATTTATGGCATGTTCCAGAGGACATGGTTAGTGCTGCACGCTGTTTTTTTTTTTTTTTTTTTTTCAATGGGAGTATTATGCTCTGGCACTCCTTTTCATTGCTTCTGTAGTAGCTTTGGGCCAGATGATTTTGTGAAGTTACTGATTTTCATTCTGTGGTTCTGTCTTCTTCCAGTGTGCAGAAAGATCCAAAGGATAGACAGTCAGCACATGAACTGATGGTATTTGAAGTCTTATGATTGTTAAACTGGGTGGGGCAATTAGCTGTCTGCCTGTTACTGGCACTCCACGTCCTTTACTCTTTTCTCCTCTCAATCAACATGGAATGTCATTAATACTCAGCAGACTGCTAATATCCCACCCTTCTTTTGCCTCTTTTCAATATGTTCAAAACATGTTTATGCTATTAGTGGACGCTCATGGATCTGACTCTTCTTTTTCTCTTTCTAATTTCAATACCAGGCACACCCATTCATGAACTTGTATGAGGACCTGCATGTGGATCTCGCGACATACTTTACAAATGCCGGCTCTCCTCTTGCAACCCTTAAAACTTGTGGTAAGTCTAATTTTCCCATTCACATCATTTCTTGAAATCTTTTGGTCAAAATTTTTTTCTTATTATTTCTTTTTTTGTATGGAGTTCTTGTGAAGATGTAGTTGCATAATCCAAGTCTTATTAATCATTTAATAGTTCGCCTGTGTCTATGTATTTAATGCATTTACCATGTCGACCATAACTCTTATGAGAATTCATGTCCTTTAGAGTTGAATTTAAGCCATTGTGTTTGACAAAGTGCAGATACTATATCAGACTCTTGAGAGTTATGGGAAGTTATCTATTGAAATTTTGAAGGCCTGAAGAAAGATTCTTAACTGTCATTGTGGCTTGAAATAAATCAACTTGCTGAAATTACAGTGACCAGGGCTGAGGTTTTCAAACCATTAGCAATTCACAAAAAGTGAATATTTACCGTATTACCTCACGCCGATCCATGGAATAGAGAGTGTATGGTTTCGAGGCTTTTGATTTGTGATGGATGTCAAGGAAAATAGTTTTCTGTATAACTTACCGAAATAAGGTGATTTTATTGTTTGTCTAGTGTTGCAAATGCATCAAACTCCTGTTTGAAAGGTGTCAATATATGACGTTGTGTGAAACTTTGACCTTTCAAACTCTTGAGGAACTTCAGAGTCCTCTTACGATCTGATGTCTCTTTTGGGTGGCCACGAGTTGGTTTTTCCTTGACTGATTCCCAATTGGAGAATATTAAGAATTTGCGGATCAAGAAAAGGTCAATAAACAAGTGTGTTTTCTAAGATCTTGTATTATTTTTTGCTTAAATTTAATATTTTATTATGTTTTTGTATTGTTCTGATGTGTGGTATGATGTTAGAAATGATTTTTTACAAAAAATATTTTTTTTTAAATCACTTTGAAAAGTAAACATTACCATATTCTTCACTTTGTCAAACCACTGAAATGTCTACCAAGTAGGAATCAAATGAATAGGCAATCAGCCAAAATGAAATGCGAAAACCAGTGAAGGTAATTCCCATATTTTGCAGTTTAAATATGCTGATGTTTAAGGAGTTACAGGTAGTTCATGGGCGACGCAAGTTACCATACCGTTCTCCTTCCAAATTTCCCTTAGCTTCACCATCTGCCACTATTGGCACACTGCCATTTTTCCCACTCAGTGCACTCTTACTTCTGTTGCCTTAACTTTCAGAAGCAATGGGCGGATCACAAGGCGTCGTTAGCTTGGTTGGGGGGTTTGATAACAAGGTTTGCCCTGTCTGCAATACGCTTAAGCCCCGAAAAGCCAACGGGGATACTGGTGACTCATTGCAGACCACTTTTACGACTGCCTCTTCTATTGAATTCATTTGACTCTCAACACACTCTCAAATTAGCTTCGAAACCCTCCAAAAAAAGAACTATATGTAGTAGCCTCAAATGATGAACTTTCTATGTGAGCAAATTGAAAAGGCCAAGGAGCGAAGGGAAGCAAAGCAATGCAATACAGATTGAAATGAGAAGCAAAAATGATGGGGGAAAAAAGCTTGGATTGGATGTGTTTGTTTCTCGGAAAGTGGTTTTTGGGAAATCACTTTTCAAACTTTCCTGTGTTTGTTTGCTATTAGAAAAGTTGGTTAACGGAAAACACTTTCCGGTTAACGGAAAATACTTTCTAGTCAAAGGAAAATTTAGCTTGGTTTTCATGAAAGTGTTCTTCTTTTATTTTAAGCGGAAAACACTTTCTGGAAGTTGTGAAAAATTTAGAAATGTCATATTATTTGCTAATTATATCAAATTTGGTCCTCAAACTTTTAATTGTTATATATATATATTTTTTTTTTGAATATTTGTTTTTCAATTTCATCCCTTACAATTTAATTTTTATATAACTTTGGTCTTCATTTTTATAATTGTTATTTGCTTTTTCCTTATCATTTTTTAATTGAAATTTTTATCCATCAAATTTGGACCTCATTCTTTTGATTATTACTTATTTTATTTGAAATAATTTATGAAATGTTAATTATTATTATTATTTTAATTTTTTTATTTTTTAGATTTGATCTCTATGATTTTGATTATTATTTATTTTATTTGAGATAATTTATTAAATTATATATTTTTTTCAATTTCATTGTCATTCAATTTTTTTAATTTGTAAGATTTGTTTCTCATTATTTTAATAAACTTGAAAAATAGAAAACATTAATAAGTTATTTTCCAACTCATTTTCCATGACATAACCAAACACTAGAAAGTATTTTCCAACTTATTTTTCATTACACTATCAAATATCGAAAAATAATTCATTTTCTCGAAATTTACTTTTCTTGAATTCACATTCTAAAATAAAACTACTTTTCAGTAAAATAAAATTACTTTCCAATAAACAAACGAAGCTCAAATAAAAATCAAAGAAATTAAATAGGTACTAGAAAATTAGAAATCGATGCTTCTATCCCACTTCAACTTGACCTTTCTCTACCTTTGAAGCAACTCTTCGAACCTTTGGGCTCAAGAAAAAGAAACGAACGAATCACACGACATAAACACGAGAAGACAATCAACTGATGACACAAGAAAACAAAATGGGAAAGAAAGTTGAAACAAGATAGAATAGCCTAGAAGAACACAACCAAAATGGGTTCCTTGAATCTATCTCAACCTCCCGGGGTTTGGCTCCTGTATCTCTCTATAAATGTTCACTTCACAACCTTCAACTAACCGAAAGACAAAACACCTGAGACACTACGAGGTTCCAGGGATACGTATGAACAAAATTTCTATATCAAGACACTCGTAGAAAATATTGTCAGGAAAAAAACAAAAAGAGATGCGAACAAAAACAATTTAACAGTTTGGGATTTGCTAGACCTTTAAAATGGTAGGAGGGCAGGTTGATCACGGAGGCAACGCCCAGAAGAGACACGTCATATGGCACCTTAGATAGACTTCAAGATGTGAGACACTCGCATGTACATCATTGACAAGTCAGCCCTTTAATGAACAAACAAACAAAAAAAAAGTCAATCAACTGTCTGTTGGGCCACTCAGCAAAGCCCGCAACACTAAATCTCTTTTCTTTTCTTTTTTTTCCTTGCAATTTCATCACTTTTTTTATTTTTAATAAATTTTTATGATGTTTGTTAATAGAATATTATTTAATCTGCACTTAGTTTATGTATAAGATTTCATCATTTTTTTTTATATTAGGAGGTATTTTATTTATGTAGCCCTACTTAATTTCTTTCCTCCTTCAATTTTATTCAATCCTTTTTTTTATGTAATTTTTTTATAATTAATTTTAAAAAACAATGTTATTAAATATAATCAAGTTTATAACCTGTTTTTCAAAATCATATATTTGTATCCACATCTATCTCTCAATTTTCTAATTTAGTCTTTAATTAAATATTATTTATTTTTTACTTGATTTACATGTAAAATTATAATATATTTTTTTAAATATATGTAACTTTGTATAATATTTTTTTCTTTAATCTTATTTATTTATTTTTCATGTGTATGTCTATTTCTTTAAAAAAAATTTTTTACATTGGCCCAATATTTTCTCTTATTTATACATTCATCCTACAAACTCTATTGTTTGTTTTTATTTTGTTTTTTTAATTGCATCCCTCTCATTAAATAAACTCCTTTTTTTATTCAATTAATTTGTTGTATCTAACATTTCCATTCATCACTTACACTCTTAATATTTAATAACTCTGAAACCTTTTATCCCATAGTTTACACAATAATTTCCAACAAAGAGTCTATTTCATTTTAATCAAAAATAATTTCTCTAATTATCTTTACCACTTTAATTTTTCTCTTTCTCCTTACCATTTTACTATTTAATTTTAATATATGATCTTTATATGAGGGTTTACAATTATTGCTGTTTTATTTCACAAAAAAATAAAAAAATAAATCAATATTATAACTATTTTTCATAAAAAATCATCTTAATATTGTATAATATTAATTTTATTTCATTCAAGTTAAACTTATCATGGAGAGTTGTATTATTAACTTATAAAATCTTTATATTAGATTTAAAATATAAAATTAAATTTATGACACTACCTAATTAAAAAAATATTTGTAATCTCTTACATTGTTAAAAGTTTTTCTTCATTTAAAAACAGTGAAAAACTATATTGAAAAACTATGGAGAACTTTTAAAATACGTTTTCTAAATTTATAAAAAAAGCTAGTTTTTTTAATGGAAAAATATTGCATTTAAATAAAAACAATTTAGTTTTTTTCTTAACTCTATTCTTTTTAAAACATTAAAATATTATACTATTTTTAGATAACCTCTAATATGTTTTTCATCTGAATCAACAGTTGTTGGCATGGCAACCACTCCTACAATTTTTTCCAATCAAAATTAATGTACGAAAAAAAATTACATCTTTTATATATATATATATATATATATATAGCTATTATTTGTAAATATGATTGTTGTTGTTTTTAAAATATTTTTTATATTAAAATAATATTTTTTTTATTTTTCAAAAATTATTTTTAAAATTAACATATCAATATAATTTAAAATATAAAATTTTTAAAAAACATGATTAAATATAAATTTTTTTTAAAAACATTTGGAAACGCTTGCGTAGAAGAGACAAGGATTCCAAAAGAAAAAAATTAAAAAAAAATAAAAATTTGTAGCCATGTAGAAAAGATGGGATCAGCGGAAAGGGCATAATGGTCATTTCAGTTCCCCTCCAATCAGACTTTAGCGCTTGTGCTTCTTTTGGCTACCTACCATGTCGCTGCTCCAGGTAATTTCAATTATATATATATATATATATATATATATATATATATATATATATATATGCATAAAAGAAAACTCTCAAAGTATAATAATAATAATTAAAAAAATAAAAAAAAAGGAAAAGGAAAACAAGGGGCGTAGGATTAGTAGAAAAGACAGAGAGGAAGGGACATGGGAAGAGGCGACAAATGAAAAGACGAAAGAAGAAGACCCTTAACTACTTGTCATTGTCCAAAAATCCTGAATTTTGGTAGTTGAAGTCTTCAACTATTGATCGATCTAAGAACCAACATCACAATTCTCTTTCTTTTCACGGGCATCCATTTCTTTGATTGATTGGTTGATCGTAGTTTAGTATAGTTTCCCCTTCCGAAGAAGATGTTTTATTCTTCACTTTTATTGCTTAATTTCTGAAGCAGGCCAGGTCCGTCCAGCAATCCAACCTCTCCCCAGTAGCTTACATATGGATCCAAGTACAGTTTTACTTCCTGTCTCTGTTCTACTTGCTTCATACAACGAGAGTAGAATCTCTCTCTCTCTCTCTAAAACTACACAGCTGGGTGGGGGTTTGCTTATAATTATGAATTCAGATGGATGAAAGATGGGTATAGTTGTGTACTATGAATGATTTGAAAAAAAAAACTGTGATGTGGTGATTTTAGGAATAATAGGAATGGGAATGATGTTGTGATCAAATCAAAGGATTTTGTATATCTCATACTTAACTAATATGTTAATGTGCTTGTATGAAACTTCAGATTTTAACTGCTGACTTCCTCCTCCTGCTGTTGCAGATGCTTCCATTGACGAGAGAGATGGTTTCAGGAATGGCGTCGAGAAAGTCAAATCTGTCTCTGATAAGCACATTGATCTCCTCAGGCCATCCGCTCGATATTATGCAACATCTAAGGGTACTCTTCTTATTCAGACTTGATTTTATGGTTCTTTATATATATATATATATATATATATATATATATATATATGTTAATGAGCAAAATGTCAATATAACAACTTATCATGTAAATCTCAATGGTTTGCTTGTTTCTGTCATGCACCATGTTTCTCTATAACGTTGATGAGCAAGTCTCTGCCCTCCCCTCTCCAGATGGGACGGAGCTAGAATGACACAAATTTCCTCCCATATGCTAAGAAATACTCATGGTTGAGCGTCAATGTTGATCAGAGCATTAATGTCCCTTTGTTTTTATTATATATATATTTTTGGAGATTCAAATCCTTGACTATGAATCTGAAGCACTCTGATATTTTTGGAATTTACTTCTTTGTCATTAAATAGTATTCTCGCATTTTTTAAACATAAATTATTTTAGGAACCAATTTTTATCTACCAACTATATCAGGGTTATTGAATCCTGCTGCCTTTTCGTTTTCCATCTCCTTATTGATTTATTTTTTTAGTAGCCTTCAAATTTCTTTTTGTTTTTTCTTTCTTTTATTGTAGCACTGTTGCATGTTTGATTGTGCACTTTATGGAATTATTTACCTCATCATATGACTTAATGTTTGATTCTGCCATTTTGATTTATTTTTTACATCAAACTGATGTTTGCACTATTAATTGCTTATCCAAACTGCTGAGAGACATTGTGCAGAACTGCTGATGGTAGGGCAAGTGACAGATGCGACAGATGGAGAAAAGGGAAAATATACGCTTGTTGGAGATCCTGAGGATTTTCAAGGGATTTATGACAAACCCCTTCCATGCTTTGGCTGTGGGATTGGATG
The DNA here is from genome assembly GCA_015852605.2 of Populus deltoides. Taxonomy (NCBI): domain Eukaryota; kingdom Viridiplantae; phylum Streptophyta; class Magnoliopsida; order Malpighiales; family Salicaceae; genus Populus; species Populus deltoides. The sequence goes on from CM027587.2 coordinate 12,411,984, forward strand.
GTTTTCGTTAGTATTCTTCAAACTACCGTGTCTCCCCCCATCCCCATTTCTCCTTTATGATGGTTATCTTTTTTGTTGCAGTTTTCTTTTGGGATTTGTGTTCCCGTTGATGTGGTATTATGGCACATTTCTTTACTTTGGAAATTACTACCGGAAGGATCCAAGGGAGCGGGCAGGCCTTGCCGCTGCTGCAATTGGGGTAAACTCTCTCTCAAAATAATTATTTTGTGGCTAGTGAAGCAACAGTAGTCCGAGTCTGAACTGCATTTAGGAGATGATAATCAGATTCTCATCACTGTCTTCCTTTGTCACTGACCTGATATGTTAAACAGTTACATTTATAGCATACTTTTTTGGGGGCATTGTCCTCATCAAACTTTGCCTTGTTGAATTTTTACACGATTTTGATCCTTGATTTTAATGCTATTCCTGGTACAGGCAATGTCGTTTTCTGTCGTGCTGCTGGTCATAATAGCTTATTGTTCTCTATTTTAGACTTGGCAATCCACTTCCAAGTAAGTTCCTATGGCTTTATACATTTAAAAACAGAACAGATTTCAGTCGCAAGAAATTGCATGCGCAATGTAGATAAAATGTTCAGGCGGAAGAGCACACAGAATGCTGATACGAGATTGTTTCTTCACAGTTGGGGATTACCTTCACGGCTACATTGAAACATATACAAATTCCTAAACTTTCTTCCTCCATATGCTGGGCTTAAGTCCCAAGCAAAGAAAATCTTCAATTAGCATGAAATTTACTTGTAATATACCAGTGAAAATAGAGGCTTTGTTTATATGCAATACATCTTGTGATTCGTGAAAAGGAACAATTTGGTTGTTGTTACGGGATGGTGCGTGTCCATTTCCTTTAAAACGTTAAATGGAGCATAATACCTTGCACTTTGATGTTACCCTACTTGGAAGGCTCAAAACTCGCAAGTTCTATCGTCCTAAGCTCTCCTTGGGATATGCTGGAATTTGGTACAATTTGTTTTGGTTTTTAGGTATTTTTTTAAAGTGTTTTTATACTTGAAAAATATTAAATTATATTAAATTGATGTTTTTTTTTATGGTTTTAATGCAATGATGTTAAAAATAAAAAAAAATCTAAAAAATTATTCTAATATATTTTCAAATAAAAATTTTATTTTGAAAGGTATCTGCATGCTATACTTTTTAATATTCATAATCACAATATTATTGTATTTACAACATAACTGTCAATTGAGGTTGGTGTTGGTTTTTTATTTAGAAATGTATTAAAATAATATATTTTTATTTTTAAAAAATTATTTTTGATATTAAAATGATAAAAACAAGTCGGCCAAAGATAACGAGAGACAGATTATGCTTGTCGAGATTGCTTTTTTGTGCTAAACTGGTGAGACGAGAACATTCATAAGAAGATCTCTTCTCACAGCCTGGCATTAGAATTAAATTTCGGTGGACAGGCAATAGAGGACGCCCATTTCGCAACCAGTCCCTGAAACAGCTCGGTATTTACTAACACACAGTGGATGATGGTTAAGATCAGCCCATGCGCACACTGATTTTCAATCTTAAACCAGTGAAAAAGCAATGAAACTCTCCTACAAGATTATTTTTTTTCTTCTCAAATAGAATCATTCAGTAGCAGTACAAGCCTGGTGGTCCTATATGTCATACGAAAAGCTTTTTTAATAAGACTGCAGGCAAGCATCTAGGCTCCCCCGAATCCGCTGTCCAGAGAGAACCCACAGCTCAGAATGATTCTTGATTGAATTGGCTGCTGAACAAATGCTAAGGGACTAGAGGAAAAATCACTGCAATTGGCGCCATTGTCACTAGTAATTCTCTTCTACAACGTCCGAAAACTCAAGTTCAAACTTTAGCCGCTGGATGGACATGTTTGTCATCAACTCTTAATAGGGAGCTCGAATTGATCTGCGACAGAACCAAAAAGAGAATAAATCAACAGTCATGAGAAACAGAAGAGAGACGGTAAGCAAGCAAGAGATAGCATGAACTAAAAATCATCTTCTGTTATGCCAGATTCTTGGAGGGACTTCAGAACAAGCCTTTTCAGTTTCCTCATCTTCAGAACTACATTCGGTGTCATGCATAAGAAACCGAAATCTTAAACATGAGGACGATATTGGGGAAAGACTTATTGCATAGCCAATTAAAAGATGAGTGTGATAAAATTTATGCATTTGCTCTTGAACTAGAAACGCAAGGAAAGATAGTTTCAAGGATGCATACAGATTTCAAGGCTGATCTTATCAACTTCTTCCACTTTTATCATCTTCTTGCTTAGAGCTAGAATCTACTGCATTGTCATTCATGAGTCAATATTGTTGACTCAATATGTTTTGTGCTTTTAAAAGAGCCCAAACCCAATAGAATAATTACCCAATTGAACATGAGCCATGACCTGAGCCCAAGGTGTCATAAATCTAGAAAATTACCAGACCAAATATATTCAGGTTTAACCGTGAGCTGAACTCAAGTCACCATAGTTTTAGCAAGTTACGAGACCCAATATACTTTAGTTTAGCCCTGAGATGAGGTTAAAACACCAGGAGTCTGGCAAGTTGTTAGACCCAATATACTTGGATTTAGTCATGAGCCGAGCTCAAGACACCGTGGATCTGACATCTTGTCAGACCTAACATACTTGAGTTCAGCTATGAGCTGAGCCCAATGCATGTGGGTCTAGCAAGTTGCTAGACCCAGTATCCTTGAGCTTAGCCATTAGCTGAGCTCAATGTACCGCAGGTCTGATGAACTACTAGATCTATCTCCCCTGAGTTTGATTAGGCGCTAGACCCAATTGGTCTTAGAAATCCATGTTATGATTATAGGGTTCTATTTTAAGATTATTGACATTACATATTCATGTCTGGAATAATCATCTCCGTACACTTGTAGTTGTATAAAAAGTCTCTTAAAGGCCTACTATATTTTCATCTCATTAATGCTTAGTAATATTTATTCCTCATTAATGATATGTAAGAAATCTTTATCCCTTATTAATTTTATCAAGCGAAAATAACTCTCTGGTTCCTCCACTCCACTAAAACGACAAGGTTTAAGGAGTATGAATACCCCCTGAACCACCTAGGTAAAGGGTTAACTTTTTCCTACTCTCCAAGCTCATATATCTTAATCCTTAGAGCATTAATCACACAACAACAAGAACAAATACTCTTGTTCTTGAAATTTAAAGCTCTCTCTTTCATTTATTACCATTCTCATTTAAAGTTACTGACTTTATAATCGAAAGGTCCCTAAATCCCACTGATAGGGACTATTTTATAGGTACCAGGATTTCATCCATTGATTTTGTACTTCCTGGGCCAAGGAGAAGGAAATATTAACATTAAGATTTTATTAACCATTATTTAAACACCAAATAACCTCATTCCTAAACGTATTGGATTTTGAGGCATCATCAGTTGGCATTATCTATGGGAACAAATAAAAAAAGTCATCAATAATTCTTCAGAACTAGTTTATTGACATCCCCACTCATCATTAATGATAGACAATTAAGAAACTACTGGAATACAATGTGTAACAGATCTCCCTGCCACAACAGATACTCCTGCCCAGCCAATCCTTCAACACCTTATTAACCAGATGCAACGCCTCACCTAAGTAGTGTTGAAAAAACATAAAAAAAAAGAAGAAACTTTACCTTAACAAGTCTTGGCACCACCTCAACAAGTTGTTGCATCAAGGTAATTAATCCTAACCCAGAAAAGATTCAAGTTATTCTTGACATGGCTCCTTGGTCAATGAAGGAGGTTCAACACCTCAATGGGAGATTGGTTGCCCTCAATAGATTCATAGCTCGTTTAAGGGAGCGTATTCTATCTTTCTTCAAAACTTTGAGATATATATCCAATTATAAGTGGACTCTATATTGTCAGAAGGCTTTTAAGGAGCTTAAAGTTCATTTTTCACCCCTCAAGATATTGTCTACTAGGAAGAGTGAATTTTGTTTTTTTAATTTGGAAGTGTTGGACTCAGCAGTGAGTGATGTTCTGGTTAAAAAGTATAAGGGAATATAACATCCAAATTATTACTCTAGCTGAACTCTTCACAATGTTGAAACGATATATATATATATATATATATGAAAGTGGAGAAAATAACCCTTGTTGAGGTGAGTGCCTCTAAGAAGTTAAAACTAGGGGTGATCATTTTCGGTTCCGTTCGGTTTTTATCAAAAAAATCTAACCAAACCGAATTTAAAAAAAAAACAAACCGAAACTGATTCAAACCGACCGGTTTCGGTCAGTTTTTTAGGATAAAAACCAGTTCAAACCGGTTTGGCTTGGTTTTGGCTTGGTTTTTTCAGTTTGGCTCGATTTTGGCTCGGTTTTTTTCGGTTTGGCTCGGTTTTTTTCGGTTTGAGTTCGGTTCGGTTCGGTTTTTTTCGGTTTCAAGCTTATAAAACCGAAACTGAATCGAACAGAACCGGTCAGTTTTTTTAAAATTTTAATCGATTTTTTTTCCGGTTCGGTTTTTTCAGTTATTTTTTTCGGTTTCTTCGTGGTTTCTTGGTTTTTTTGCTCACCTCTAGCTAAAACTATACTTTCAAGCTTATTAATGTCATAGTTTTGACAGATCAACCTTTATAATAGATCCTTCATAAACTAGACATTTCTGGGTGCCTAGTTAGATGAGCTGTTGAATTGGGAGACTTTGGACTTCAGTATAGACCTTAACTAGCTATAAAGGTCAAGTCTTGGCAGACTTCATTACTAAATGCTCTTTCGAAGGTCCTATGGATACATTTGGATCCCTATCTTCGATTATAACTTCATCAGTTGAACTAGAGGCTCTAGGAGAACGACCTCTGATGATGGCTCTTGCCATTCAAACTACATTTATAGGTTTCTATTGGCTAACCATATTCCATGATGCCATAAACTTGGTGAAGAAATGTGATCAATGTTACAAGTTTGCCTCAGTCTCGTATTAGCCATCTACAAAGATAATCACCATAACCCACCATTGGCTTTTTTCTTAATAGGGAATGGAAATCGTAGGTCTATTCCCTAAGGCCACGCGCAAAAGATAATTTGTCCTAGTAGCTATTGATTATTTCACTAAATGGGTTAAAGCAAAAGCCTTAGCAAATATTACCACTAACAAAGTGCTTTCATTCTTCTAGAAGAATATTATATGTCCATTTGGACTTCTCAAAGTTTGGATAAATGATAATAGGATATAATTTGACAACAACAAGATGAGAGAGCATTGTTAAAGGCTTTGTATTGATCATAGGTTCTCCTTCGTGTCACATCCTTAAACCAGTGGTCAAGTTGAACTGACTAGTAGAGTCTTATTTAACGAACTCAAGAAAAATATAAAAGAAGCCAACTTAGAATGGGCAAAATTATTAAATGAAATTTTATAGGCTTACAGAACAACTCAAAAGGCATCCACTAATGAAACCTATTTTCTCCTCATGTATGAGACTAAAGCCATAATTCCATAAGAGATTGGATGTTGAAGCCACCAGGTGGTTTAGTATACCACAAAAAGCAATGAATAAGATCTTAGAACTAATCTAGATTTCTTTTAAAAAAAACCTCACTCAACTGCTGCAATTAGAAATAAAACATATCAACTCAGAACTACATGGTATCATAACGCCCTGGTAAAAAATAAAAGATTCAAGTTTGAGGATTTGGTCCTAAGAAAGTTAAAGGCTACGGGTAATAAAGAAAGTTAGCCACTGATTAGTACTTAAAAGTGCATTTTTATCAAGGTTTTATATCATCATTTTGCACTTGAAGTATTAATAACTCCTTAACTAGAGCATGTTTTATAATAATAGATCTGATAATATAAGATAGCTTTAATTTATGGTAAATATTCATTTTAAATACAGGCATATCTCACAATTCAAAGGATTGATTGATGTGATTAACTATTGAAAGTGAAAGGACAAAGAAACGGCTAAGATTAGAAAGGAGATACCGATTCAATTCAAATTGGAACACTGTTCAGTTATTGGGTCATATCTGGAGCTGTAGATCTTGTATTTCAACTTAATTTATATGGATGGAAAGCTAAGAAATTGGCCTACAATGTTCATGAATAGTGTAAGACCCAAATCTACCATTTTTAAATTCAAAGTTTGGCCACAAAAGAGAAGTCAGAATCTGTCCTGTAATCCAGCCCAAACACTGCTTAGAATTTTACCCATATCTGGAGTTCTAGAAGTCCAAATGACGTGAAATTGGGTGGAAGTAAAAGACAATTTCCAACAACTTTCATGAAGAATATTTTCTCAAATTCGGATGGTAACAATGACATTTCATCTAGACAAGAGCTTGAGGTCTATCCACCACGTCCACCAACAGCACTACTCAGTATTTTAGCCATATCTCGAGCTCTAGTGATCCAAATGCTCTGAAACTTTATGGGTGACAAGATAAGATGATTTCCAACAACTTTCATGAGGAACACTTTGCCAAATTCTGAATGGAGCAATGTCATTTCATCCAGCCAAAGTGCTTGAGTGCTGCTGTCCACCAAGTCCACTAAATCAATAGTTGGCCACTACATCAATAATCAATTACCAAATGAATAGTTCTGAATTTTAGCCTATAAAAGGAGGCATTTGCCATTCATTTGAAAGCTTGGGGTTCTAAGATCAAGATCATGTTCTTGCTCTCTCTTTATTGTTGTAATGCTTAAGTTTTATTTTCATTAATCTCTTGTTCATGCTTTTCATTTCCTCTACTATACTTAGTTAACTTATATCATGTTTATGTTCTTATATTGTTTATTTATGTTTTTCTTCTTCATAATGTCTAGCTAAGTTAATTATGTCAAGGTGACAAGGTTTCACTAATGGTGTTAGAATAAGTATAATATGAACTCAACATGGACTTCAATGCTTAAATCCTAAACAATTTGCTATTAACATGTCTTATCTTTTTTTATCTTATCAATCCTTAATACCTTGCTTGTTAAATGGTTAATCTAGATTTGTGTTGTATAACACTTGGTACATCAAATACTTGATCCTTCATAGTCTTCGGCCGACATCGTTATTATGAGAGGAACTTGATTTGTTGTTAACATAAGTTAGCATCATGAATACCTGATAAAATTTATAAGTATGGTGTTACGTAAATAAGATGATTAATATGATTATGTTGATAATTTATAAAGAGTTTATACTTTACTTATCTCTAATACTATTAGTGAACCATCTAACCTTGACATTTATTTTTATCATTGTTTAATCTTTACATTAATCTTCCATCTCAAAGTTCTCATTAATTTCTTCCTCTTCTTCTTTATTATTATTAGTACTACTACTACTGCTACTACTAATATTGCTATTATTATTATTATTATTATTATTATTATTATTATTATTATTATGATTCGTGTTATATTTTATATACTTTAAGTATGCTCTGTGTTTGATCAAGGATCCTGACATTGTTGGTCTTGCCTTGTTCATTCGCATCGAAATCGTTTATATTATATAATATATCTCTTTGATCTTTTCATAAACTCAAGTATATAGGCTGAAACTCGTGACCCGATCTTTGAGATCATTCTCGGGTATAACAACGCCACGTCGAGTATTATTATTATTATTCCGTTACTATTAATATTATTATTACTGTTACTATTATTGTTGTTATTGTTGTTGTTGTTGTTGTTTTATTAATTATAATTTATACAATTAACCTCTCTGTGGTTCGACCCGGTCTTGCCAGGTTATTTATTCTTGTGACACTCCGCACTTGGGATAAGACATCAACTCTTTGATCGTGTCAAGTTTTTTGGCGCGTGCTTGGGAGGTAAATTCTTGTATAAATTATAATATTTATTTTATTTTTTATTTTTCACTTTTCTTGTATCTAACTTTTGTTTCTTTTGTTTTGTTTCCTTTTATCTTGTTTTCTTCTTCCTTTTATTCTCTTTCTTACACGTGCATGAGAGTTTGGTCACGTACATTAAGTGGTAGACTTTGTAGGGTATCCTCATTATTTTCAGAAAATATGGTGAAGAAGATAACCAATCACTTCATAATGAGAATAATGAGAATAATCGAGTTAGAACACTAAGAGACCACATGAATCCAATAAGAACAAGTGCACCCTCATGTATAGTTTTCCTTCCTGATGCATCTCACTTTAATTTTAAGCCAGGCATTATTCAACTTTTACCTTCTTTTCATGGCTTAGATCTAGAAAATCCATACTTGCATTTGCGAGAATTTGAAGAAGTCTGTAATACCTATAATGACTTAAATTGTAGCATGAACACCATCAGATTAAAGCTTTTTCCTTTTTCATTAAAAGATAAAGCTAAAACATGGCTCGAATCTTAGGTCATGATCCATTCGTGCTTGGGATGAAATGCAACAACAATTTTTAAAGAAGTTTTTTCCATCTCACAGAACAAACTCTTTCAAAAGACAAATTACCACTTTCACTCAAAAACTAGGAGAAACATTTTATCAATGTTGGGATAGGTATCGAGATTTGCTTAATACTTGCCCTCATCATGGTTTTGAAACATGGAGATTGGTTTCACATTTTTATAAAGGATTAACACCTAAAGATAGGCAAATGGTGGAATTGATGTGTAACGGAACTTTTGAAAATAAAGACCCTGATGAAGCAATGGAGTACCTAGACTTGCTAGCCGAAAATGCTCAAAATTGGGACACTACAGGCACTTATGAGGCACCAGGTAAAACTCAACCTCATACATCTAGTGGAGGTATGTACAACCTTAGGGAAGATCATGACCTCCAAGCTAAATTTGTATCTTTAGCTAGAAAAGTCGAGGCACTTGAATTTAAAAAGAATGGTCAATTAAAATCTGTTCAAGACATTGTGTGTCAAATCTGTGAAACGAATGAACATGCAACCAATGACTGTCCAACTTTGCCTTCTTTCAAGGAATGCCTCCATGAACAAGCCCATGTTTTAAACAGTTTCCAAAGGCCTAGTCATAACCCATATTCGCAAACATACAACCCTGGTTGGAGAAATCACCCAAATTTTAGTTGGAAGAGTGGTAAAAATAATGCACAAACTTCACAGCCACCGTTTCAAGCACCCCATAATTTCCAAAATTCTCATGGATATGCACCTCCTTATGCTCCACCTCCTAGAAGAAATCTTGAGGAAACATTGCATGCATTTATTGAAAAGCAGGAGACGATCAACACTCAAAATGCTCAAACCATGGCAGATCTAAAAGATGCTCTTGCAAAATTCACATCTTCTCTGAGTTTTCAAGAAAAAGGTAAGTTTCCATCTCAACCACAGCAAAATCCCAAAGGGCAATACAATGCAAACGCAAGTAGTTCTGGAAGCCAACACATGGATCAAGTCAAATCAGTCATCACTCTTCGCAGTGGTAAGGTTATTGAAAAACCCACTCTTGAACCTTGTGAGAAAGATGAGTTAATCTCCGAGGGTAAGGAAGGGGTTGAATTTGAACATTGCAAAGAAAAGACTGATTTCCACCAGCACTTCCATTTCCTCTTACCATGACCAAACAAAGGAAAGTCAATCACAACTCTGAAATCTTTGAAACTTTCAAATAGGTAAGGATCAATATTCCTTTGTTAGATGCTATTAAACAGGTACCTTCTTATGCTAAATTTTTAAAAGATCGTACCTCCGTGAAGAGAAAACTGAATGTGAAAAAGAAAGCCTTTTTAACCGAACAAGTAAGTGCCATTCTTCAGAACAATAATGCTTTGAAATATAAAGACCCTGGTTGTCCTACAATTTTTTGCTTTATTGGAGAACATAAAATTGAAAGAGCTTTACTTGATCTTGGAGCTAGTGTGAATTTACTTCCATATTCAGTCTTTCAGAGTCTCAATCTAGGTGAGTTAAAACCAACTTCTGTAACTCTTTTACTTGCCGATAGATCTGTAAAAGTGCCTAGAGGAATAGTTGAAGATGTGTTAATTCAAGTTGATAAATTCATTTATCCTATGGATTTTATTGTCTTGGATACACAACCTGTTGAAGCATGTAATTCAATTCCTGTTATTTTAGGACGTCCGTTTCTTGCAACTTCTAATGCATTGATTAATTGTAGGAATGGACTGATGAAGTTATCATTTGGAAACATGACATTGGAGATGAATATTTTCAACATTTGCAAGCAACCTAGAGATAATAATGATTTACAGGAAGTGGACTTTATTGAAAAATTAGTTCATGATCAATTTGAAACTATTTCCAGTGAAATTGAGTTTAATGAATCTGAGAATTTGCAAATGATTTATTTTCAGGAAGAATCAAACGCAAGTAATTGGAGACCACAAATTGAGGAATTGCCATCACAATCAATTGAGTCCATACCTTCCAGTGTTCAACCACTAAAACCTCCCAAGCCGTTACCATTCAATCTCAAATACTCATTTTTGGGAGAAAATGAAACTTTTCCGGTAATAATTTCTTCCAAACTTAATGCACATCAAGAAGGTAAGTTATTACAAACTTTGAAAATGCACAAAAATGCATTAGGATGGACCATAGCTGACATAAAAGGAATTAGTCCTTTGATTTGCACACACAGGATTTATTTAGAGGAAAATGCTAAACCCTCTAGAGAAATGCAACGAAGGCTTAATCCTAATATGAAAGAAGTAGTGAGAAATGAAGTCATTAAGCTTCTTGATAATGGAATCATTTATCCTATTTCTGACAGCAAATGGGTAAGTCCTACCCAAGTTGTACTCAAGAAGTCTGGAGTCACTGTGATAACAAATGAGAAAAATAAGTTAATTCCAACTAGAACCATTACTGGTTGGCGGATGTGCATTAACTATAGAAAACTTAATTCAATGACTAGAAAAGATCATTTCTCTTTACCTTTCATGGATCAAATCCTAGAAAGAGTTGCAGGTCATGAATTTTATTATTTCCTAGATGGCTATTCAGGTTATAATAAAATTGAAATTGCATTGGAAGATCAAGAGAAGACTACTTTTACATGTCCATTTGGTACTTTTGCATATCGAAGGATGCCTTTTGGTTTATGTAATGCACCAGCCACGTTTCAAAGATGCATGCTTAGCATATTCAGTGATATGGTTGAACGTTTTCTTGAAATTTTTATGGATGATTTTTCTGTTTTTGGCGATTCATTTGATGATTGTTTGACTAATTTAGAAAAGGTTTTGAGCAGGTGTGAAGAGAAGAATCTTGTGCTCAATTGGGAAAAATGTCATTTTATGGTAACAAACGGCATTGTACTTGGTCACATTGTTTCATCAAAAGGAATTGAGGTTGACAAATCTAAAATTGAGTTAATTGCCAACTTACCAACACCAAAATCTGTTAAAGATGTTAGATCATTCTTAGGACATGCTGGTTTTTATAGAAGGTTCATCAAAGATTTTAGTGTCATATCTAAGCCATTGTGTAACCTTCTAACAAAGGAAAATATTTTTGAATGGACTGAACAATATAAAAAAGCCTTTGTTAAACTTAAAAACTTGCTTACTTCTGCTCCTATCATTCAACCTCCTGATTGGTCATTACCTTTTGAAATAATGTGTGATGCTAGTGATTATGCCGTAGGTGCTGTCTTAGGACAAAGAAAAGATAAGAAACCCTATGTGATTTACTATGCAAGTAAAACTTTAAATAGTGCTCAAATGAATTACACTACCACTGAAAAGGAATTACTTGCAGTAGTATTTGCATGTGACAAGTTTAGATCTTATCTTGTTGGCTCACCTGTTGTTGTTTTTAGTGATCATGCAGCTTTGAAATATCTTCTTTCAAAAAAGGATTCTAAGGCTAGATTAGTACGATGGATTTTGTTACTTCAAGAATTTGATATCACAATCAAAGACAAGAAAGGCACCGAAAATGTTGTCGCGGATCATTTGTCAAGATTAATAACAAATTCGAGATCCGACATCACACCAATCGATGACTACTTTCCTGACGAATCTTTATTTTCTGTCTCTACAATGCCTTGGTTTGCTAATATTGTTATTTTCTTGTTTCAGGATATTTGCCAGCTCATTGGAGCACCCAAGACAAAAGAAAGTTCTTGAACGAAGTGAAGAACTTTTATTGGGATGAACCTTATTTATTCAAATATTGTCCTGATCAAATATTTCGAAGATGCATTCCTGACAATAAGGTAAGTAGTGTCATTAAGTTTTGTCATTCTGAGGCATGTGGGGGTCATTTCTCATCGAAGAAGACAACAACAAAAATCTTACAAAGTGGATTTTATTGGCCCACCATGTTCAAGGACACGCATACATTCTGCAAGATTTGTGAAAATTGTCAAAAGTTGGGGTCTATTTCAAAACGTCACATGATGCCTTTAAATCCTATCCTTGTCATTGAAATATTTGATTCTTTGGGGTATAGATTTCATGGGTCCATTTCCTCCTTCATTTGGTTTTATGTACATATTGGTCGTAGTAGATTATGTTTCAAAATGGATAGAGGCAATTCCAAGTCGAAATAATGATCACAAAACAGTGATCAAGTTTTTGAAATAAAATATCTTGAGTCGATTTGGAATTCCTCGAGCCATGATAAGTGATGGTGGAACACATTTCTGCAACAAGTCATTTGAGTCTTTAATGAAGAAATATGGAATCACACACAAAGTTGCCAACCCTTATCACCCTCAGACAAATGGACAAGTAGAACTTGCCAATAGGGAGATCAAACAGATCTTGGAGAAAACAGTGAACCCTAATAGGAAAGATTGGTCTTTAAGACTTAATGATGCACTTTGGGCTTATCAAACTGCTTATAAAACATCATTAGGTATGTCACCTTATAGATTAGTCTATGGAAAACCTTGTCACTTGCCTATGGAACTTGAACATAAAGCTTATTGGGCTATTAAAGCTTTCAATTCAAACCTTGATGATGCTAGTCAGCTGCAAAAATTACAAATAAATGAGCTTTGAGGAAATAAGAAATGATGCATATGAAAATTCAAGAATTCATAAAGCAAGAATCAAAGAGTTTCATGACAAGAAAATACTTAGAAAAACATTCAATGTTGGTCAAAAAGTCTTGCTTTATAATTCTCGACTCCATTTATTTCCTGGAAAACTAAGATCAAGATGGAGTGGTCCATTTATTGTGAAACATGTGTATCCATATGGGGCCTGTGATATCGAGAATCCAAAGAATGGTAATGTTTTCAAGGTAAATGGACATCGTTTGAAAGTTTACTTTGACAATTTTTCAGTTGAAAATGACTCTATTGAATTGGGTGATCCTGTATATAAAGATTGATTCTTTTTCTCATATTGTTTTTGTGTTTCTTTTTGTGTGACTTTTGTTTTGCTAGTTCTCTCACCCCGGTCAAATGGCGGATAACGGTACTCCGTGACTCTTAAAGTCGGTTCTTTCAGTTTCCCATGATAACTGATATCTGTGTATATATTTGTGCAATTCTTTGCTGTTTCTCCTTTCTTTACATCTCTTTTCCACTTCTCATCTAAAAAAATGGACACCACTCTTGAAAAATTAAAAAAGTATTTTCCTGCTCTACCTCAGAATGCGATTACAAAAATTTACCGTGCTAGATGTGCAAGATTGCGATTGTTAATGAACCATGGAATTCCTGAAGATATTCGCTGGCTAATTGAAGTAAAGATCCGATTATCAGGTAAGTCCTCCAATTCTTTCATTTCATACATGCCTGGAACAAGTAAAAGCACTTTTGCAAAGAAACGTCGTGCAAAACGATTGCAAAGTCCTCATCGCAGATGTGCCAGATGGACTTGTAATGCAAAATGTCGTTCCTTAGGAATAGTATCTGTGAATCGTGAAGATAAAATACAGTTCATTAAGGATGGCCTGAGTAAGGAGTCTTTAGATAATCTTCTATTGACTCTTGAGACGCACCCTAGTGGAGATGTGCATCGTGCAATTCATGATTTATGGCCACAATTCCATAAAGAACATGCTTGACATAGTCTTGGGAATCTGACTAAAAAAGACCCTGTTTGTCAGTTTTTAAGAAAACTGGATGGGAAGCATATCCCCGACCCATAGAGGGCGTTTAAGCCGTTCTTGGACGTAAAACCAAGGGAAAATGTGAGCCACAATCACAACTGCTTGTACATATATATTTTTAAAATAAAAAAATCAAAAAATCAAAAAATCAAAAAATATAAAAATATAAAAATCAAAAAATAAAAAAAAATAATAAAGAGAGAGAGGCTCCAGCTGGCCTACATATAGGTGGTATGATTGCATTTTCAATTTCTCATCTATAAATTCTTCTTTTCCTTCCTTTTATTTCTACTCAACCCACACATTCAACAGATATCGAAGTGTGTAGAAATGGCAGGTTCCTCGAGTCATCAAATAAAAAATATTTGTGTTTTCGGTGGATCTAGTCCTGGGAAAGAAATAGAGTTTTTAGAATCAGCAAATCATCTTGGTCAAGTATTAGCTGAGAGAAAGATTCATTTAGTGTATGGCGGAGGCAGCCTTGGGTTAATGGGGGGTGTGTCAATAGCTGCATTTTTAGGAGGCAGTCAAGTTTTAGGGGTCATCCCCAAAGCTTTAGCAAAAGAGGACCTCCTGGGAAAAACAATTGGAGAGGAACTACAGGTCTCCACAATGTCTGAACGATTGAATACAATGTTTAAACATGCTGATGCCTTCATTGCCTTACCAGGTGGTCTGGGTACATTGGAAGAGATCTTTCATATTTCCTCTTGGGCCCAACTGCACATTCACCATAAACCTATAGGTTTGTTAAATGTTAATGGTTTTTACGATAAATTGTTGTCTTTTCTTGATCAAGGTCGTGGAACAGGAATTTCTAACATCTTCGGCACGACCTAATCATAATCTCTGCTGCTACTGCTGAACAATTGATTGACCAACTACAATCTTTCATCCCTATCATTGATCCCTCTTTGAGTCGCATACATTGGTCAACTGAGAAAAGCCGTAAAAAGCTTAGATTGGATTTGAGCCTTCATTTGTGAAACCTTGTGTCTTTTGGTTTTATTAATATCTTATTATTTTGTTTTGTTATTTCTTATATTTGTTTAAGTGTGTTTTGGTTTGTCAAGGATTCGTTGTTTCAGGTGATGTCTTCTATACTCTATCTTTCTACCTTAGGACATTGAGGACAATGTCTCATTTTGGTTGGGGGGAAAGGGTAGTAGTTGATATTATAAAAAAAAAACCTAATGTGTTTTCTTTTTCATAAACTATTTGCAAAACTGTTATTAAGATGGCAGAGTAATGAGTATTGACTCTTGAGACGCATCTTAGTAAATATTCACAACAAGGTCTATTATTACACTTCTTGAAATATTCAGGTTTACAAACTCTCGCATTGTTATCACTTGACTTTGCTTATGTACTTATTTAACAAGTATTCGTAAACCTTCATTTTCACACACACTTTAACATATGATTGTGGGTTGCATATTGGATTATTACATTATTTATGTTCTTTTGTTAAAGGTAACAACTAAGAAAAAGGGATAGTATAAAAAAAACAAGAAAAAAAGTATATATAATAAAAAAACGTAGATAAGTTTAGTTTCGTAGCCTCCCTAATATAAGCAATTAAGCCCGAATGGGTGTTTTAATACCTAATACCCTAAAGTCAACTGACTTGGGAGCTATTGGCCCAAAGCTTGTTACATGGGTTAAGGAGAAAAGCTTAAGGGAATCAAACATTGCACTATCTATGTATTAGTATCTGCAACCCGAGTTATTAAGCTCGAAGGGGTGTCTCAACACCTAATGCCCTAAGACCAACTGGTCTGGGAGTCATTAGCCGAAAGCTCATTACATGGGTTAAAGCAGCATTCTGTTTTAAGTTATATGTGTATAAATATTAAAAAAAAAAGAAAAAAAAAAGAAGATAATAATCCCAACCCAAGGAAGTTAACCTGAAACATTAGAACAAAAATCTCGTTTTCTTCCAATAAAAGCCCCATCATCTATGTTTTCATATATTGAGCACATAAAAAGAAAGGTTTATTAATATTTTGTTTAAAAGGTATTGAGCAGATATATAAATTTAATGAGAGTTTGTTTACTTGGATAGATTAATGGAAGTTAAGTGATGAATGCCTTGTTTTGTGGAACTTGCAAATTGTTTTTCTATTTTAACGCTTTGATTACTAGGGACTAGTAATAAGCTGGTTGGGGGGTGTGATACCATAAATTAGGGACCATGTAGTTAAAGGCTACGGGTAATAAAAAAAACCTCACTCAACTGCTGCAATTAGAAATAAAACATATCAACTCAGAACTACATGGTATCATAACGCCCTGGTAAAAAATAGAAGATTCAAGTTTGAGGATTTGGTCCTAAGAAAGTTAAAGGCTACGGGTAATAAAGAAAGTTAGCCACTGATTAGTACTTAAAGTGCATTTTTATCAAGGTTTTATATCATCATCTTGCACTTGAAGTATTAATAACTCCTTAACTAGAGCATGTTTTATAATAATAGATCTGATAATATAAGATAGCTTTAATTTATGGTAAATGTTCATTTTAAATGTAGGCATATCTCACAATTCAAAGGATTGATTGATGTGATTAACTATTGAAAGTGAAAGGACAAAGAAACGGCTAAGATTAGAAAGGAGATACCGATTCAATTCAAATTGGAACACTGTTCAGTTATTGGGTCATATCTGGAGCTGTAGATCTTGTATTTCAGCTTAATTTATATGGATGGAAAGCTAAGAAATAGGCCTACAATGTTCATGAATAGTGTAAGACCCAAATCTGCTGTTTTCAAATTCAAAGTTTGGCCACAAAAGAGAAGTCAGAATCTGTCCTGTAATCCAGCCCAAACACTGCTTAGAATTTTACCCATATCTGGAGTTCTAGAAGTCCAAATGACGTGAAATTTATGGGTGGAAGTAAAAGACAATTTCCAACAACTTTCATGAAGAATATTTTCTCAAATTCGGATGGTAACAATGACATTTCGTCCAGACAAGAGCTTGAGGTCTATCCACCACGTCCACCAACAGCACTACTCAGTATTTTAGCCATATCTCGAGCTCTAGTGATCCAAATGCTTTGAAATTTTATGGGTGACAAGATAAGATGATTTCCAACATCTTTCATGAGGAACACTTTGCTAAATTCTGAATGGAGCAATGTCATTTCATCCAGCCAAAGTGCTTGAGTGCTGTTGTCCACCAAGTCCACTAAATCAATAGTTGGCCACTACATCAATAATCAATTACCAAATGAATAGTTCTGAATTTTAGCCTATAAAAGGAGGCATTTGCCATTCATTTGAAAGCTTGGGGTTCTAAGACCAAGATCATGTTCTTGCTCTCTCTTTATTGTTGTAATGCTTAAGTTTTATTTTCATTAATCTCTTGTTCATGCTTTTCATTTCCTCTACTATACTTAGTTAACTTATATCATGTTTATGTTCTTATATTGTTTATTTATGCTTTTCTTCTTCATAATGTCTAGCTAAGTTAATTATGTCAAGGTGACAAGGTTTCACTAATGGTGTTAGAATAAGTATAATATGAACTCAACATGGACTTCAATGCTTAAATCTTAAACAATTTGCTATTAACATGTCTTATCTTTTTTATCTTATCAATCCTTAATACCTTGCTTGTTAAATGGTTAATCTAGATTTGTGTTGTATAACACTTGGTACATCAAATACTTGATCCTTCATAGTCTTCGGCCGACATCGTTATTATGAGAGGAACTTGATTTGTTGTTAACATAAGTTAGCATCATGAATACCTGATAAAATTTATAAGTATGGTGTTACGTAAATAAGATGATTAATATGATTATGTTGATAATTTATAAAGAGTTTATACTTTACTTATCTCTAATACTATTAGTGAACCATCTAACCTTGACATTTATTTTTATCATTGTTTAATCTTTACATTAATCTTCCATCTCAAAGTTCTCATTAATTTGTTCCTCTTCTTCTTTATTATTATTAGTACTACTACTACTGCTACTACTAATATTGCTATTATTATTATTATTATTATTATTATTATTATTATTCGTGTTATATTTTATGTACTTTAAGTATGCTCTGTGTTTGATCAAGGATCCTGACATTGTTGGTCTTGCCTTGTTCATTCGCATTAGAAATCTGTTTATATTATATAATATATCTCTTTGATCTTTTCATAAACTCAGTATATAGGCTGGAAACCTGTGACCCGATCTTTGAGATCATTCTCAGGTATAACAACGCCACGTACTGAGTATTATTATTATTATTACTGTTACTATTACTGTTACTATTATTGTTGTTATTGTTGTTGTTGTTTTATTAATTATAATTTATACAACTAACTTCTCTGTGGTTCGACCCCGGTCTTGCCGGGTTATTTATTACTGTGACACTCCTGCACTTGGGATAAGACATCAACTCTTTGATCGTGTCAGCCACCTAATTAATTAGACACCATCAATAATTTTAGAGGCATATACCATTCATTTAGATATCTTGGTTTTCACATCAAGATCCATGCTCTTACTTTTTTTCTTTGTATTTTTATAATATTCAAGTTTTATTTCATGTTATATTATCATTAATATCTTGTTTATGCTTATCATCTTTTTTTATTATTATTATACTTGGTCAATTTTTATCATAGCTATGTTCTTATCTTGTTTATTTATGTTTTTCTTTTTAATTATGTTTAGTTAAGTTTATTTTTGTCAAGGTGAATAAGATTAAACTAATGGTGTAAGAATAAATATAGTACAAACTCAACATAGACTTTAATGTTTAAACTCAAGAAAGTTTGCTATTAACATATGTTGTAATTTTCGTCTTAATTGATCATAATACCCTCCTTGTTAAATGGCGAGTCTTAATTTGTGGTGTACAATCCTTGGCACAACAAATTATTCATTATTTCATAGCATAGCATAGAGAACCAACATTTATGCTGTAAAAGGATCTTGATTTGTTGTTGACATAAGTTAGTACCATGAATACTTGACAATATTTACAAGTGTTTGCATTACTCAAATAAAGTAATTAAAGATAATTAATATGACATGTTAATGACTTAAAATGAGCCATTAATGATAAATCATATGCTTCAAACCTTCTTTGTGTTAATGACTTAAAATGAGCCATTAATGATAAATCATATGCTTCAAACCTTCTTTGTGTGTGGTTTTCAATTGAGTAATAAAAAGAGTTTTGATTATACTTATTTGAAATATTATTAGTGGATCCTCTAACCTTGATAATTGTTTTATCTATGTTAAATGTTTACATTAATATCATATATTTTAGCTCTCTTTAACTCTAATTGTTTAATTATTTGTGGTTCTATATCCTTAACCTTCTAATGGATTGACCCCAGTCTTGTCGGTTTATTTATTACTTTGACACTCTTGCATTTGAGAAAAGACATCAATTATTTGATCATGTCAAGTTTTTGGCATCGTTGCCCGGCAGATAAGCTAGTGTACAAACTATACATTTTATTCTTGTTTTTCTTTTCACTTTTATTTTTTAAACATTTTTTCTTTTTTTTCTTTTTTTTTTCTTTCTACACATGCATGAAAGTTTGGTCATAGCTGAAGAAGATAACCATTCACTTCACAATGATAATTACCGTCTTAGAAAAATGATGATTTTTGGAACATATGTGTTCCATTACCTAATACAATTATGAACAATACTATTTTCTCAACATCACAATATCAAGAAAAAAGATGTTCATGATATTGAAACAAATGAAAATGCTAGTAAATCATTTCTAGGTGTAAGTGTATTGCAAATAAAAGGATAATTAATATAAAATGATCAATATAATTCAAATACAGTGCTTCAAGTTTATACTAGAAGAAGAAATCATATAAAAAGTAAAACCTTACCTATCATCCCAACATAAGATCAACCAAATTCTTTAAGAAATGGTCCCAAGAATATTCCAGATATTCCTACTTGTATTGTCCCTTATAATAATTAGCCTATAGAAACTGACATTCTTATAGTTATTAGAAAAGTAGTTTGATCCTATACCAACCATTCTATTGCCAAATATTTATCTTACTAAAGACTTTCTAATAATCATAGAGCTTTTACCTCTAATATATCTCAATTATTTATTCCAATAAGTATTTAGGAAGTTGTGGATGATCTAAATTGGAGGTTAGTAATTATGAAAGAAATGAATGCTCTAAATAAAAAGGGCATATGGGAAGTAGTTGACTATCCAAAGAAAATAAAAAATTCAAGAGCAAATGGGTTGTATAGTTAAATGCAAAATGGGTGGAAGCATAAAAAGGTACAAGGTAAGGTTTGTGGCAAAATGCTTCACACAAACATACAACATTGATTATCAAGATATATTTGCTCTAATAGCCAAAATAAACTTAATTCGGGTATTATTATCTTTAGTAGTGAATTTTAATTGGTCCTTAAATTAGATGAATGTTAAAAATATTTCTAAATAGATACTTGAAATAGAAAGTCTTTATGAGCATATCACCTAGGTTTGATGAGGGAATTAGAAAATATAAAGCCTACATACTAAAATAGCTTTTATATGGCCTTAGGTAGTCTCCTAAAGTATGGTTTGAATGCTTAAAAAGGCTGTAAGACATCATGGTTACTATCAAAGTCAAGAAAATTATACAACATTCAGGAGAATGTAAAATTATTATCTTGATTGTTTATGTAAATGACATAATCCTAACATGTGATGACAATGTTAAGCTGGAAAGACTTAAAAAAAAACTTATTGAGGATTTTAAAATCAAGGATTTGGGTGTTTTGAAGTATTTCCTTGAAATGGAGTTTTCCAGATCTAAAGAAGGTAAATTTTCACTTAACAAAAGCATGTACTTGATTATGTAAATGACATAATCCTAACATGTGATGACAATTTCTAGCTGGAAAGACTTAAAAAAAAAACTTATTGAGGATTTTAAAATCAAGGATTTCGGTGTTTTGAAGTATTTTCTTGGAATGGAGTTTTTCAGGTCTAAAGAAGGTAAATTTTCACTCAACAAAAACATGTACTTGATTTACTTGGTAAAATAGGATTGTTCGGATTCAAAGCAACTAAAACACTAATTGAATCCAAATTGAAGTTCCAACTTATCAAAACTGAAGAAGTTGTGAATCGAGAGAAATACCAAAGACTTATGGGTAAATTAATTTATTTAGCTCATACACTCCTAAATATAGCCTTTGTAGTAAGTATGGTCATCCAACTCATGCATTCACCTGGTATGGAATACGTTGATGTCGTTAATAGAATCTTAATGTACTTAAAAGGGACTTTTAAAAGAGATTTGTTATTTAAAAATATGGAAATTTATAGTTTAAAGTCTATATCGATACATATTAGGTTGGAAGTTTAACTAATAGAAGATCAACTTCTATTTATTATGCCTATATTAGAGGGAATTTAGTTACTCGGTGAAGTAAAAAGAAAAATGTTGTGATAAAGAGTAATACATAAGCCAAGTTTAGAGCAATGCACAAAACATTTATGATTTTGTGTTGATTAAAAGCCTTTTAAAAGACATGAAAATTCTTAACTCCTTGCCTATGAAGGTATATTGTGACAATAAGATAACCATCTCAATTAATCATAATTCAGTTCTTCATGATAGAAAAAAACACGTTGAAGTTGATAAACAATTCATAAAAAAAAAGATTAGTAGTTGAATGATCCACATGCCATATGTTCCAACCTCCGAACAAGTTATTGATATACTTATAAAGGGACTTCATAAGAAACAACTTGACTATTTGATTGGCAAGTTGACAATGAAAGACATCTTCTAGCCAGCTTGAGGAAGAGTGATGTAATATAAAAAATTCTACATTAGGTTGTCTATAAATTAGAAAATAGATTTGATATTAATCAACTCCTATAAAATAGTGGTCACTCCTAATTAGGATATATGATTTTATTTGGTTCCTGATTTCATGTCTTGTATTCTTCTTTAAACATAATCCTTGTACAAATTATTTTTAATTAGGTCAATAAACTGATTTCCAGATAATTGTCTCTGTCTTTAGCTTTTGTATTGTAAAATTAGTATTACAAAGTCACATTATTAAATTCTTAAGTTATCAATTGTAAGATTTTCATG
This sequence comes from Populus deltoides, assembly GCA_015852605.2. Lineage (NCBI taxonomy): Eukaryota > Viridiplantae > Streptophyta > Magnoliopsida > Malpighiales > Salicaceae > Populus > Populus deltoides. The sequence goes on from CM027587.2 coordinate 12,434,099, forward strand.
ACTAAAGGAGGAAACTTATAGTAATAAAATTTCTTATCATATTATGTCATTAATATTTAAAATACCATATTATGTATGATTAAATCTAATATGAAAATAAACATTTTTTCATTAATGAAGTTTATCTAAACCCATCAGTGTTTTAACATAAATCATGAATGAATTATACATATTAATAACATAATTTTAAAAAAATTTCATAAAATAAAAAAAAATAGATTTAGAAGATTTAAACAAAACAGAGAAACTATATCTGGGGATTAAAATGAATGAGTTAAAGTGTACAATGTTTATAGATTTAATAAATATAATTACATTACAAATTAAAAAAAAATTCATAGAAAAAAAGAGGAAAAACATTGTGGATGCATAGACATTTTCATTGTGGATTCACACAGCGAAACCTAACTACTTCACTTCTTCTTTCTCTTTTTGTGATCTTTGGCTACATTGATGAATGGAAACCATGTTTTCTCACCATTTTTTTTTATTATTCTCTCCCTCTCCTATTGATATCTACCATAACATTTTTTTTTATTTCTTCTTTCTTCCTCTTTTCATGTCAGACTTTCTCTCTCTCTTTACCATACATATATCAATGTAAGGTTAGTGATGGCTATAAGATGAAGCTTCTAGGTGCTAGTTTGATTATAAAGGTTGGGTATTTTAGTTTGGAGAAAGCTTGGTTCAATTGAAACGTGTTGGATAAAATATCAATTTGTGGGTGGCTTTGATTTTATTTGGAAGAAATAGACTCTCTCTCTCTCTCTCTCTCTCTCTCTACCATATAAAAAAAATTAGGCTTTGCTTCTTTTTATTTTTAATTTCTTCACACTTCTTTTAGTTTTCTCTCACGATCTTATTCAGTTTTCCTTTTTTCGTTTTGGGTTTTTCACTTTTATGTCGTTGTTCATTGATGATTTTATGTTCATGTTTTTTTTCTTTCATGTCTCCCTTAGCTATGTATACTTTTGCATCTTGGATTGGATTGTTGTAGCTTTATCAACTCTGGTAGTTTTTAATCAGCACCTTTTTTATATTATTGGTTTTGCTTTGCTTGTTTCTTTTCTTTCCCTTTTTTTATGTCATCATTGCATAACTTAGCTTCATCGTTGATCACATGTTGCATCGTTCTTCTCTAATCTTAGAAAAAAAATTGCTTGAGCTAACTCACTATATTGTTGGGATTGTAATGGTTTTTTTGTTTGTGTTGCCCCCCCCTTTTTTGGCTCTGCCCTCTTCATTTTGATTGAATGTTATTTTGATTGTTTGTTGCATATGTTCTTGGTGCAACAATTGCATACTCAATGTTTTGCTTCTCTTATCTTCCTTTTTTCTTTCCCTCGATGAAAAATTTGTTTATAACATGGTGAATGGCCATATTTAAGACCAATTTAAAAGTGGGGTCCACTCACTTATATGGTTAAAACTTTATTTGAATTTAATCTCCAACATGAGCTCTTTAACATAGAATATTAACATGATTTAAATAAATTATGGATGAATGAGAATTTGATCTCAAAGAACCCTTAGTTAGCATGTCTTGGAGAAACCCAAAACCCTTTAAAAATTGTTATCCCATATAGGAAATAAACAAGTTTTGTTTATTGTTTATATAGTAGGAAGGTGAAAAGTTAAAATTAAAACCAAAGGATACCAAAGCTTTTAGAGGGGAAGGGGGAGATCCTAAGTAAAGTGGACTTTGGACTTAAATTCACACACAGGCATGCCCAACTCAGCTTGGCCTGAGCTTGGGGCCTGAGCTTGGTTTGGGTTTGGATTCTTGTAAAATAATTTTTTAGGCTATAAAAGATTATTTTTCACAAGCTTATTTTTAGGCTTGGGTTTGGTCCAATAAGAATTATTATTTCTAGTCCATTGTCTTGTCAAACCCATGAATTATGTCTAATAAGTTTCTTCAATGTTTTTCCTAAATCATAACTTGGATAGTTTTTCTAGTTCTTTAAAGCCAAAACTATCAAATTTAATTCAAGTTTTATTATAGGTAATCAAAGTTAGTAAACGAAGAAGTTTATTCTTGTATTTTTAAGAATCAAATTCACTACAAAAAGAAGGTTGTAGGAAGAGTTTTTTGCAATGTTTTTTATAGATTTTCTACACTCTTCCTTACCTCATGTGTTAGTATTTTCTTTTAAGCTTTGAGCTTTTTTTCTTAATCTAGAGCTTAGGTTTGGTTTTCTTGAGAGATACTTGAGTCCATTATTTTTTGTTTGTTGATCTTATTTAAAAGTGTATCTAAATAAGATGGTATTATTGAAATTTTAGAATGCTTATTGTAAACATTTTAGATGCACAAAGTGAAGATCAAGAAAGCTTTAAGAACAAAAGATATGACATTAACAATAACAAAAACTTCATTATTTTTAAAATATTTAAATAAGTAAGTACTCTTTTTTATTTTAGTTCAAACATAGATATTTTATGTGATTCCTATGCATGATAAGATTGTGATTAAATCTCTTATGATACTTCGGATATATGTTTAATATGCATGCTAATATTGTTATGCATTTTTAGTTTTTAATTGCATGTTTGTCATGATATATATATTATTTATAAACTTACAATCTAAACTTGTATGTTCTCTATTTTTTATTTGGTTATCTAATTTAATTAGAATGCTGTATTATGATAAACTAAACAATCCATAATCACTACTTTAATTAATCTTCTAATATTTTTTTTGACAACAATCTTAAGGCTTTGATTCAATTTAATTAAACTTTGTTTAGTTTATATTGTGAAAAACCTAAATCAATTGTTAAATTGTTAAAGAGGATATTAACATCTTTAAACTTTAAGTTATAATATAATGTTTTTTTAGTTTTTTTTTACACATATAGATAATTTTTTAACTAAATGTTTTGATCTACAATCTTTTGTTTAGTTTATAGCTTTATGACTTTTAGTTTAATTTTAGAAGGTTACTAAATATCTTTTAGTTAAAGTTATAGTTAATCTTTTAAAATTATTATTTTATACAGTTTGTAAGTTTTGATGCATGTCAAATATCATTTAGAACTAAACTTCCAAACTATTGTTTTTGTTTAGTTTACACTTGTCATATTTGCAAACTTTTATGAATAATCATGCAAATTGTTTAACTTTCTTAAACATGATATATTGGTATGAAGCAAGTTAGAAAGATAATATAATGATTTAAATATATCAATATTTGATTTGTTTAATCATGTATAAAAATATTTAATTTATTTAGTCTTTTGTAATTGCTTTATATTTTTATATTATTTATTTATTATTTGCTTGTTGAGAAGCCAAAATTTTTATGTATAAAAGTTTTAGTTATTTTTATAAAAAATCAACATGTCTCAATTTCAAGAAACGGGCAACTATTATTTTGATAAAGAAAATTTCACCATTATCTATTTTGATACATGGTGATAAATTTTAAAAGTTCAATGATTTGGACTTCAAAAGGTGGTAATCAAAGATACTATTCTATTTAACTACTTTGAACTTGACAAAGCTCTTAACTAAAAAAAAAAATTCAAAGTTGTCAAATAATATAATTAATTCCACTATAGTGGCAGCTATGAATGCCTGGAATTACAATGATTTCATGTCTAAAAACTATATTTTAAATGGATTGTACAATACTGTATGATGTATATAGTTTGATCTAAAATGCAAAGATACTATGGATAATTTTGGACAAGAAGTGCATGGCTAAAATGCTAGCATGAAAAAGTTTATAGTATATAAATTTTTGAATTACAAAATGGTCGATTCAAAGATTATTATAAGTTAAGTTGGAGAGTTTTAATCATATTGTATGGTATTTATTTTGAATGGAAGACTTTAAGTAAATCTTTTCAAAAGGATAATAAATTGTCTTTGAGAAATCTAACTTTGCTAGTATAGTTTTTAAAACAAATGTTGTGAAACAAGTAGCAAAGTCCTACAATAAAATAAAATAACAAAAAATAAAACTTATTGTAAAAGAATAAAGAATTACTAAGAAGTTCGATAACAATATTTTTATCTACAACAAAACTAGACATTTGACCAAATATCTAATGAATAAATAAAGCTAAATAGATTTAAAAAAAAGATTGCTTAAGCCAAAACGTGATCGAGATTTATCAGTTTTAAAAATAAATTGATCTATTATTTTTCAAAATTCAGTTAGAAATATATACAAATAAATAAAAAAGAGAATAAAAAATATGAAATCTTGATACCCTCGACTATAAGAAGATCTCTACAAGTTAATAACAATTATTTTTTTAAATATTTTTTATTAAAAATTATTTTTTTATTTTAAAAAATTATTTTTAATATTAACATATTAAAACAATTTAAAAACATTAAAAAAATTAAACAATTTTTTTTTCAAAATTTATGCAACCCCATTTAAAACACTATCAAATAATAGCTAAATCTCCGTTATAAGAAGACCACATCTTAGCAGTAGAATCAAAATTTAGATTTGGCATAGGTACAAATAGAAAAGAAAAAAAAGAAAGAAAGAAAAGAAAAATATGAAATCTTGATACCCTCGACTAAATCTACGTAATAAGAAGACCACCTATATACAAGGGAATTATTGCCGATTAATCAGTAAACTACAGTTTTAACTATTACAAGCTAATTTCTTGGCAGGCAAAATGAGTTTCACTCCGTATGACAAGTTCATTAACGTTCTATAAATCATGGATTCATATCTGTCAGGACCCGTTCACCCAGTGGAGATTTCTGTGTTCATTGCATTTTCGACCAAAACTGATGATTGGTCATGCTGAGTAGATGCTGGCTGCATTTCTGATTTCTTCTTTTCTTTGAGAATCACCTGCTTAGGCATTACCTCTAGCAGAAAGCTTCCTCCATTCCATGCAGCTGCTGAAACCTTGAGTATTTGGAAGACCACATGCAATTCATAGGACAAAAAGATGGGAACTGTGAGTGCCATGGTTGCCACAGTAAATATTGCTTGCAACAGAATGTACATCAGCAGGCGATTCTGGTCCCCAAGCAAACCACTCAATTGCCACCATATATTATTTGCTTTCTGGGCTTTTTTTGAGAGCTCCCTAACAGACAAAACAGCTATTAGGAGAAAAGTTTTTCAAGCTAACAAGTTATAATTATACGCATGGCAAAAGATAATGCATATAGTTAAACCATGTGCAAATATCCATGTTCACAGAGAACTCAGAACCTGTAGGAAGTCATGACTTCAGGATCTCTTAATAGCCTCTGCCTACGTAGGACATTAACGATAAGGAAATAAAGAGCTTGCCACAGGGTATAAGCAAACAAGGGCACCCAGAACAACCATGTCAAAAGGTAGGATTTGTCTTCCACTCCATATGGCCATGAGACTCTGCGGGAAGTTTCTTTTGGATGCATGGCTTCGAAGGTTGCAGGATTCCACCACCGAATAGTAAAGAAAACTAACCCTGAAAGGAAAACAGCTCATAAATTCTGGAGAGTTACTAATGATTGACCAAAAAAAATTAACTTGGCCCTTCATTTAAAAGAGCTCCATTGGCCGCTCCTTGCTGGTTTCCAGGAAAAAATAACATCTGTTGAGAGCTTGAAATTTCTTTTTTTCATTAGATTTATCAATAGATTGAGGGGCATTGGTTTCAAAACTTTGTACAGGCTAAAATGTTTTGTAAGTCATTTCCTATGTTGAGCCAATAACAGAGCACATTGATCCATCAGATAATTAGTTTAGTTGTTTCTTAATCTATAAACCAAGTCACAAAGCATAATACAACTTGCAGGGCTTTTTGGGACACTCTTAAGTATCAAAATTGTTACTCCACTCGCTTCCAGTTTTGAATTGTCATCCTTACATGTCCTCGGAGTAGCAGGCATTAAAATGAGATAACATAGAGAAATCTTAATTAAAGAACGCTTAGAAACCAAATAGATTTACAATGGGATTTTCAAATGCAGCAGTGCATTGGATAATAGGAGAGAGATGGTTTTCTATTATGAAAATATATGCAGAATTTGGTCTTTGTTGTAAAAAGGGTAGATTTAATGGTAGAAATTGGATCCAAAATTTGACTAGAGGAGAGTTCAAAACAAATAGAGGCAGAAAAATCTTGGAAAGTTAATAATCAAAAATACATTAGACCTCAGAAGTAGGATGAACAATCCTTCTTTGTGCAGAGTCCAGATTTAGTTTCAATTTTTAGCAAATTCAGACATAACCAGTTGTGGCACAAGTCTGATTTGTTTAGATAACTTGCATATATAGGTTCTCTTAAGGAGACATTTTCTCAGTGTTTGCAGGTTTAATTGCCCCATGTCCAATCAAAATAGACAATTTTTTTATCCTCTAAGAACCCTCATCACCAGTTATTTAGTGTGATATGATTAAGACATGCTACATGTTGATTTGCCTTTTAATACAGACAGTCAACACTCTAGTTAGCAAAACCAAACAATGAAGTAATACATGAAAATAACTGTAAGTTTGCTCTAAAACGAATTGAACAGCAGAACACACAGGATTTAGGTTTATGAATAAGAATGCGAATTAGAAGTTTCTCAAACAGAATTTGCTAAGCTGGTTTACCTCAAAATTAGTATGAATGCAGAGACCAGCAGCTTATGTAAAATAGGAATACATGCATGGTTTCACTCTATTGGGGATAAGGGGTGTTCTATACAAGGCAACCCAGAGAGAAGAAGGACCATCTCACCAGGTAGAAGATGTATTAGGACACTAACAAGTTTGTCAGCAGAACTAAAAACCAAGCTACAACGCCAAATAATCAGTGCCCATGCCAATGGTCCCTACAGCATTTAAACGAGTGAGAAGAGGATAAAACGAAGCATTCATCAATTAAAAGGTTGAGTTGCCACAAGCATATTTACTTACTTCAGCAAATGAGAAGCAAACCATGAAAAGCTTTTCGTTCTTTGGATATAGAAGAAGGTCGACCAAGAAGATCGTATTGGCATAATAGCAAAAATCCTGAAACCAAAACACTAAAGTCAATTAGTCATTGATGTTCTAGACAACCAAGTACTGACTAGTATGTAAATAAAACTTAAAAGCAAAGCATTTAGTGACCAGATATCTCAATTTTTTGAAAGCTTTGCAAATCATGCTACTTCAGAAGCATTTCTATTGGCATACTTTAAAAGGGCCCTTGAATTGATGGCATCTTATGTCATGTTAATTCCTTAAAATCTTAACAATCCTTTAGTCCCAACTATACGGGGTTCTGCACAAATTCTGTTACACCATTCTACTCTATCCATCATCTAGTTCCTCAAACATGTCTTGATAAGCTCTAGGTCACCATAGCAAAGACATGACTGAACATATGGCTCCCTAAAAATGACCTTCTTGATGCATACCCTGGAAAAATTTTAAATATAGAGGTTCATGTACCTATGAGAAGTTAAAAAAAAATTAGACAAAAGAACAGCATACCAGAAGATAATAGTGCCATTTCTTGAACCGGTAGTATATCCACCGGAGAGGAACAAATGTGAAATAGAAGAAACAATACACATAAGGGATATCTTGTGGCCCTGAACATTTAACAAACAAATCAACAAAGGAATTCTTGAAAACAATTGACAGTTACAAATTCCATCAATTAAACAGTATATTGTTACTCACTCGCTCCCAAAAGGAAGCAAAAACCCCCGAACCCGAGAACACCAAGAAGATAAGTCACCTACAAAACAAAAGGCAAATCAAGTCCATAACTTTTGTTGCTAACATGCTCATATAACAGCAAAATAATTGTTTTTTTTTTTTGTTATATATATAGCAAGACCAGCCAATGTTTATACGAATTCAAAAAACAAAACTTTCATGTTTCAACCAAAAACCAATCATGAAATGAATAAAACAAAGCAAAAACAAAAGGGCTAACCTTATTAATAAACCTTTCATGTTCCTCGGCTTGTTTGGCAATCTTAACAGCCTGTTTAGACAAGATCTCTTTGGTTTGGTTCGCTTGTTTTGACAGCATCTCCTTTGTTTGAGCCATTTTCTACAACAAAAACAAAGCATGCCCAGGTCGTCAAAACAATCAGAATCACTAAAGCCAACAAGAAAAACAGAGATTTGAATGTTACCTTAGATCGGTCCTTCAGCCTCTGTTTCACCGTTTCGAACGAATCCCCATTTGTTGTGATTATTTCCTCCACAAGCTCTTCGTTGTTTGACATTTTTTTTCCCTTTTCTCTTACTATTTGATTTCCTTCTTTCTTGTTTTCTTTTGTTATTAAAAGAGAGAGACGCAGAGAGAGAGAGAAAGAGAGAAGAAGCAGCAGAAGTGTCGCTTTTGTTGTTGTTGTTATTTTTATTTATTTATTTCTAACAGGGAGATTATTTTTCTTTTTCTTTCTTTCTTTTTCAATACTGCCTAGAGTATGTATTTTATATAACTTTTATAGTTGTGATTTAAAAAAATTAAATTGTAAAAAAAGTACATTTAGTTGTAATAAGTTTGTTTTAGATATGTGTTTAATAAAAAATTTTATCAAAATTTATGTACAATAAAATAAAAAACCACGTATAAGATATTTGGATAAAATTGTAATCAAATTCATCTAAGTAATGATATTATAAAAAAGAACATGTGATTATTTTTTAATTTTTAATTGCATTAATTTACATTTCATTAACATTAAATTTTACAAATCACCACATGAATTACAATATTTTTTTTATTGTTCCATTAAACTCGCTACAATCTCATCCCGAACAAAATCCATACACAAAGGCCTGTGGTTTCCATGGGTTTGTGACCATGGAAACACATTGATTAAAAAGTCCTCGGAAACAAAATCAGGATGGTGATCGAATTTCTTAAATGCAATATCTTCATATGACTTTCTTCTAATATAGTTGTATAGTGCAATGGATGCCACTACACTTTAAACTTGCGCTTTGTAAGGAAAAGATAGTATATTCTGCAAAATTCTTCATTTTTTTCCACGCTTTAAATGTACGTTCAATGACACAACATACTAAAAAGTGAGCACGATTGAAATTTTCTTCTCGTGTTCATGGTTGGTCTTACCTGTGAAATTCTTGGAAATGATGCTTCTCACCTCTATATGGACCTAAAAGTCCGTATTCAATTGAATATCTAGAATTGACTAAATAGTACTTCCCTGCAATAACATCTATAAACTTTGTTAATTACTTATCAATAATAAAAATAAAATTACCTCTTCTTGAAATAAATAATATTACATATTTTGGTTTGTTAATACCTTCTAGTGGTTTAGGAAATTTGATGTTAGGATTGTAAATTGCCTCTAGAAATATTCGTGTGTCATGTGCACTATCCTCTCATCCAGTCCAAACAAAAGTGAACTGCATGTCAAAGCTACATGCAGCCATAACATTTTGTGTAGGTGCATCTTTTTCTACCGATAAATGATATTTGATTTTATGAAGAAATGCATGCCCACATATGTGTGCCATCAATAGCTCCTACACAATTCTAGAACAAAAAACTAAGACGAATAAAAACAAGTGAAATAAGTTATAATCTAAAATTATCGAAATTAGTAATCCACAAAATTACATATTAAAAAACTATGATATTGTTACCTTGAAATGAGGCATATATCTCGGATTATTTGTAATTCTTGTGGTGTGTTTAAAAATTTAGGATCATCAGGTTTAATGATATCCACTGCAAGTAAACATATCATGCGTAGAACTTCATTAAAATATCTACTAACAATTTTTCCAGAATGTTGAAATCTTTCATGCACTTCCCTGTTTGAAGCACCTAATGATAATGTATACAAAAACATTATAGTAGATGACAGGTAGATTTTTCTATTCTTGAGTCAGGTGGTGTTTGACATTGTGGTAGAAAATGCTTTTCAAAGTGTTTTTTGCTTGGAAATGCATTAAAATAGATTTTTTTTAATTTTTTTAAAATTTATTTTTGACAGCAATACATCGAAACAATCCAAAAACATAAATTAATTAATTTTATTTTTTTTTGAAAAGTGCAACTAAGCCGCAAAAACAAACGATACCTCTGAAGCAAAAGAGTGTTGTCAAAAGAAATTTTCATGTACATAATTTTTTTAAAAAAAAATTAATATTTTTTATTTAATTTCTAGAACCCAAAGGATGGTATACTGGAATTAGGATGTCTTGAAGGCTAATATGTCACTCTTTAAAAGAACTAGCTCATTCATAGAGAAGGGCTCTCCATTTGGACAAATTGGTAAACGACGTAGTTTTCATATTAAGTAGTGAGCAATTTATAGTTGGTTGTTTCTATTAACAACTAATCATATGAACGTATATAGTGCTTTACATGAATTAAATAGAGTTGGGAACATGAATTAAAAGAGAACTCGAATATGGCAACAATCAAGAGCAACTGGGCATCCATAGGCACTATGGGAGGCTGCATGAGCATGGCAACAATCAAGAGCAACTGGGCATTCATAGGCACTAGGGGAGGCTGCATGAGCATGGCAACAATCAAGAGCAACTGGGCATTCATAGGCCCTAGGTAGGTGCTTTTTAAAACTCAACAAAAAGATGTAGAGGTGGGAAAAGTGATAAGTAAGGTGAAAATAGGAGTTAAAACCCCTTTTCATGTTTTAAAAGATGGAATATTGGCAGTAGGCAACCTAATGTACTTACTTAATGATAAGATCTTTAAGGACAAGGTATTGAAGGAGACCCAAGAGTTTAAGTTTGTTGATCACCCTAGCAATGCTAGTATGTACAAAAATTTAAAAGAATTTTATTGGTGGTTAATATAAAAAAAGAAAGTACCATAATAAATGGCTAAGTGTAGAGTACTCCAATAAATAAAGGTGGAGCATCAAAGCTAAGATTATGTTTGGGAACGCACTGTGGCTGTGTTTTTAAAAATTTTGAATTTTTTTTATTAAAATTGAATATAGTTTGTATGTTTTGAATCGTTTTGATGTGCTGATGTCAAAAATAATTTTTAAAAAAATAAAAAAAACATCATTGACATGTATTTTGGCACGAAAAGTTATTTGAAAAGCATCCATAACCACACTGCCAAATACGCTCTAAAAATGCCAAACACGCTCTAAAAAAGTCATTGCAAACATTCTTGATACCAGAGTGGAAATGAGAAGATATTATCATAGATTTTGTTTCTAGACTACTTAGAGGTAAGAAATGAAATGATTTTATGTGGTATAATAGATTAGTTGACTAACATTATTTCTGCCTATGAAGATGATATATTCTTTTCATAAATTGGTAAGGTTTTATGTAAATAAATAGTAAGATTACATAAGATAACTGTACTGATTGTATTGAATGGAGACACTACATTTATATCTCTCCTGTAACCAACCATAGTCCATGGCAACACACCACCACTCTAACAACATCTATCCTTTATTTTTTAATGTTGTGTATTTCTAAATATTTTTTGGTTTTTAGGTTATAACTGAAGCTAAGTATCTCAATTTAAAGCTTTTTTTTTAATTTATAAAAAACTAAAACATAAAAATAAAATTTTTATGAAGAGTTCAAAACCCATTTATGCCATGTTTTAAGAACCCAACGTTGAATTTTTTGCAAATGACTTTTTCAACATCTTCATGTTTTAGCGACCGTTGAATTTTTTGCAAATGACTTTTTCAACATCTTCATGTTTTAGCGACCAACATCGAATTTTTCATAAATGACTAATTTAATATGTTTTTTTTAAAAGAACTATGTAAAAAATTTATAATGGATGTAATGAAATAAATCATAAAATAAGTTTAGGGAATAATTTAGATAATGAATGGCATGCATATAATAAATCTAGAAAAAAATACATAACTAAGGTAATTTTTCTTTGAAAAATAATGAGATAAAAGTGATGTTTATTTTCATTTAAACATAACCAACCTCTTATTTAAATTTTTATAATGAATGCATATTTTATAATTTTTAATTTATATTACTTACTAGGTGATGATTTTATATTTTTTTATATTCCATTTTTTTTTTAATCTTGGAGGGACTCATTTATGTCCACGTGTGACAGGGTTCCCCAAAATACCTTCTTATATAAAACTCTTTAAAAAATGATTTATAAGTAATATAATACTAATACTGTTATTATTGTACTAAACGTTAGTAGAGGTTTGAATAAAAATTTTGTTCACATCATGCACCTAACTACTAATACTATATAAATTGAATTCATTTGAATTAACGACCATTTTAGATAAAAGAATCGAATAACACAACCAAAATAATAGTAATTATATAAAAAATTAAATTAAAATTTAGTGTTACAGATATAAATAAAAGTGTATAACATCCAATAATTTATTAAATTTTATTTTATTTTTATCAAAGTCTAGACCTTTCGAATTCAGATATCTACTAAATGTCTATCATCAAAATTAAAATATTAAAACATTAAATTATTTATTATCATATTTGTATTTTGATATCTCATTTTGTTTTAGAAACTCGGAAAGATACTACCAAACTAATTTAATTTCAACTTTAGTTATTGAGGCATTAAAAAACATAATTCATAAAAAAAATTATATAGGAGTAATATTTATTGTTGTTATAATCATTAATTTAGGATGCGAGAGCAAGATAATGATAACATATTTATAGTTTAGATTAAATTGAAAATTAAAGAATATTTTTTTGGTTTTATTAATTAAATTAATTAACTTCCCACATTCATTTTAATAAAAAATAGAAATCTTTTCTCTTTTGTTTTTATAGATTTTATGTATGTAAAAGGGATGTGGAACTTTTTTTATAATAACAAGATATACAAAANTATAATTTCAAATTTTTATTATACTTATAAATAATTTAATGGAAATGCTTTAACAAAAATATAATAACAAAAATATTAAAACATAATGGATTTTTCTACAATTAAATCACTGTAGAAATGTGGCACGTGCTGTAAATTTTTAAACTTCTTTGGCTGCTTTCACGTGGCATTTTTTTTTATTTTTTTATTGGCTTGAAAGTTTTGTTTTTTTTAATTTCATTTTGCACATTTCCAATCTTTTTTTTTTATAGAAATTTCTTCCATTTTTCATTTTCTAGCATGTTTATAGTTTTGGATACCATTCCATTGTTTAATGGGCATCAATTTTTTAAATTTGAACTAATATTTTTTGATTTTTTTAATTAATATGGATGGCTAAACTAATTTGCATGTATTCACTAATTTTATAAATTTTAAAATTAACAATTATATAAATATTTAGTAATCTTGAGAGGAATCAAACTTATAATCATTAAAAAACAGACTTAAAATCAGACGAATTAAACTATCCAGAATTTTTCATTGCATTTATTGTTTGCTGGTGCTGAAGTACCTACCAAGGCACCGATACTGTTTGCGACCAAAACCACGGCAGAGGCAGCGATGATTATGAGACGTTTCCGGGACTTCCTGCTTGCTCTGCTTGCTCATCTACTTAGCTATAGCTTGTGAAAGAGTTACCTTTATATATATATAATATATTCTTTGTAGCTCATGATTTTATCGTGTATCCTGGCCTCACAGAGTCAACCAAATAATACAAATTTTGGAGCATGTGAATATATATTTTCCATGCACAGCCCTTATGGGGTTCGCATTGGGAATTGCTGTTTATTTTTTAATGAAAGAGCTAGCAACCACGTCATTTTTTTTTTCCTTTTCCCCTCTCCATTTGCTTACTTTGGCTCGGTTACATGGCATGAGTAACGGAGACAAGAAGACCTAGGTCTTGGTCCCAAGTTAGATGCAGCGTCCATTTGCCTGAATTTGAAAATTTCAAAGGCAGCTTGATCCAAGTCAACGTACAATCTGCACACAATCTTACCATGAATTACTAATGTATGAATATAGTTCCTTTATATTACACACACACACACACACACACACACACACATCTTGTATTGTAACTTCTCTCGCAGAAGTAGAGTAGGAAGATATCATGAAATTTCTCTAAGATTGTTTATCCTGTTTGAAATTTAAAACATCACATTGAGATGGAAAATGCAGTCATCACATAAGTTTGTGCTTGTCGCAAAAGGTTGAGCTCTCCTCTCAAGTTGATTAGAAGAGAAGTAATGAGCTATGTAATCTCTCTTAAATATGTGTTATACATACGCCATCAAATTCTGTTATATAATTTAAGAGATTGAGGGAATGAGATGACAAAAACAAAATAATGACTTAGCAACATTCTTCTCCACATCAAATCTTCAGTTTTGACCACTCCTCAATTAAAACAAGCCAAGGTGAATAGGAGAGCCGGTAGTACTAATCCAATCCCCTTGATAGAAAGGCTCAGCAGTAAATTTCATGGCCTCTTCATTATTAATGATATGATAGCCAGGCCACTTGATCCTTGCAGTTGTCTTTGCACCAGCCCCTTTATTGTTGTACTCTGCATAATACAGAGTTTTGAGTCCAAACTCTCCTTGCCATGGTAGCCATCCATCAGGGTGAATAAAATCACCAATCGTTGATTCCATGATAATAGTTCTTGAAAATTCTTTCCAGGGCCTTCCAAGGTAACTCCTGATCTTGGTCTTTACAGGTACCAAGTCCTTGTCTGGTTCGATGCGACAATTTTGAAGAACAATTCCTGTAGTTTCATGTCCGTCAACCCTACCCTGGGCCGTAATGAGATTTTGTTGGTTTTCCAATGGTTTCCGGACAGTAATAAGGCAGTTCTGGAAGATGGCTGTTGCATCTCCAAAGATGAAATCAACAGTGCCGGTAATGACACAGCTTCTGTAGAACTGGCGGTGTGTTTGTGCATACAAGGTATCTTGGTATCCCTCAAAACGACAGTTCAGGAATATTGCACGATCAGCTTGGACTCTGATAGCCACAGCCTGATGTTTCTCTGGACCTGCTGTGTTTCTGAATCCCATAGCTTTGCACAAAAATCCATCTCCTAACACCGCTGCAGGACGTATATTTCATGTTAAAATCCTGGTCTAGGAGAAAGGAACTTGGAATGCAAGTTCTAAGGTTGCAAAATTTGGTTCCAGTTTTTTATGTCATTTAGGCTGCTGATAAGAAGAATGAATCTAACTAGCTATTTTTTCTACTTTGATGAATTAAAATTGTATATTTAGCCGGATAATCTGATAGCAATGCCATTCGGACATCATTCCGATGAACAAAAGATTTGCATAATGTAGTTGTTGGGGTCAGAGTGTCAAAGCGATCAATATACCAAAAGTGGCAGTTCTGAAAGTTTGAACTCCGTCTGCAAAATTTTTGTTCCCTGTCACAATGGTCTTTTGTGATCCATCACCGTAGATAGTGATGTTCGCCATCTTCTTTGTCACTGTCACGGTCTCATCGTAAATTCCTTGTTTAACAAAGATAACATACCTGCATTACCATGAGAAAATATAAGTCATTTTTCACCCAAAATAAATATGTTGGCTAAGAGCATAAAGCATTAACCGAAATGGTAGTTTAAGATATTTTTCAAACGATGAATTATCATCAATTAACGTAATAGTTTCATAAACCAATGTCGTAAAAATTGCATACCGTCCTTCATATTTTGCTGGCATGGCCGCCAATGCTTCAGAAATAGTTTTGAAGTCACCACTACCATCTTTTGCCACAGTAACATTTGGTTTTGGCTTGTCTTTACTAGCACCCTTCAATATTCTGCGATCCTCATTACTCATCCATCCAGGAAGGTCATCCTTGTTCAATGCGGGTGAATTGTCTTCCTTTGCCAGAAGCCGACGGTTAAGTGCTGCTGGAAAGGGAAAACTTTTCATGAATGAAGTCAATGATGAAACCATCGCAAGGGAATTGCTGGTGAGCTCCTTAGATGCCTTAAATGTCTTTTCCATATCAGATTTCAATTTTCCCTCAGGGAATCCATCAATGCAAGTTTGTTGGTAAGACATGACCGCACTGAGCCAATTGTTCAAGTCCGGGGCATTTTTAGCAAGCTTTCCCAGATCATCACCAACATGGGCAACGGAGTCTTTCAATTCTTCTTTAGCATTCTCAACGAGTTCTAGACAATCTTCAAATGCAGCTTTCTCCCGTGGGTCGTCGAATTTGAAGGATGAGGCTTTCTTTAAAACCTTTTTCATCTCTTCATCGGCTGCTTTGATTGCTATCTTGAGAAGATTTTTGGGTTGAGCCAAAGAAGGGTCCTTTTCCACTTCCTTCTCGAGGGTTTTTGGCATGTCTCCTGGTAAGTGGTAGCATTACATACCGTTTTGATAACCCTGGAGACACGTGATATCGGTTTTACGGATTCTACAGGCAGAGGCACAGCTGATCCTCCGTTGTTTCCTGGGCTGCTCTTGTGATTAGAGACAAGGGCGAAAACTCCAGCACCAACTATAACAAAGAAAGCAATACCTGAAACTGCAGCAATGGCAATTTTCTTTCGAAGTTTTTGTCGTCTTTCTAATCTTCTTCTCTCGGATAGGAGATCAAAATCTTGGAAAACCATTTTTACAGCAATATTTTTGAGGCAGAGATCTCTCTGCCTCAGAATTCAGCTAAGGCAGAGAGAAGAAGAGATGCGAAAGATGGAGAATGTGTTTTCTGCTATTCTTTTTCTTAATGTCGCAACAATATCGTAGGTTATGAAATTACAGATTATTGTTAAGTAAACGACAGAAGGGATCTGATCAGGAGAGTTTTAAGGTAATCTATTCAAAACTTGGTTAACTAAGGGTTTTACAAAAATAGTTGAAAGAGAATTTGTCCCTTGCAACCGCAGTTCCCGCGAATTCTGTGGCCTTCAAATCTGCCAACACTGCCATATTATATCTGCACTTCCATTTCATGTCTCTGTCTTTCTTGATTTGCAAATTGCAAGGAAATGATAATTTCAGTATCTAACATAGCATCCAATAGTTTCGAACTCAAACATGCTGTCTCCCTCTCATGCATGGATTAAGACTTTTGAATATAGTAAATCCATTTAGAGATTGAAATATCGGACATGATTTGCTGAAGAAAATCGTGTTTTTCTTTTAAACTCTTTTTAATTGTTTACGTAAGTTTTGATGGAATAAAATGTATTGTTCTAGGTAGAGAAAAGACCAGTTTTTGAGAAGAATTTCTTTTTTTTTACACCTCCATCCAATTATTAAAATAAAAAAATACTTCTCAAGTTGACCGATAGGGTTTCAACATTAATATTTTATTAAACTATTTAATAGCTTATTATTTTATTTATGCAGGCCACATTTTATATTCTACTACATGGCTCACATAACTTTTTTTTTTTTACGGCTTAATAAATATACTAACATAATAAGCATAAAATAATGCTAAAACTTTGGCCAAACCGAGAGACCCAGCTCTTCAATGATAATTTGCTTGTTTTTGCATTGTTATTATTTTCTACTATCATTAAAAATCTGAAAATCAAACAGCATAAATCATTTATTTATGTGTTTTTTTTTTCAAGACTAGCCTTGCACATGGCAACAAACTTCTTAGTTAGTTTGTCTCTGTCGGGCCAGCTTTCATGGATGATTGAAGCATTTACAAATAGCAGTTCATTATAAAGAAGATGAAGAGATAAGAAAAAAAGCCGAATGATAGAAACCACATTTAAAGAAGAACCAAGTCTCGTCCGAGTTCTCCCAGATCGCCTGAGTCATAAGTCGATTTGCCGGATCGCTCGAGTTTTGCCGAGTTATTGCACCTACTGATCTTTTAACAAATCCAAACTAATCTAATCATCAAATCAACTCATTAAATTAAACCGACCGGATTTTATAACTATGTTACCCGAAACTGCCTGCATGATAGCCCCTTCTGATCAGAAAAAGGACAAGAAAGCAGTATTCTTGGAAATATCCTGTCAAAATATTGATGCGACAAATCGATTGAGGTGGGGCTTTTCTTAACTTTGTGCATCAACAGACCTCCAATTAGCTCGAGACACGCTTCCCTTCATGATACATTAACAAGTTCCATAACATTCATGAATATTTTATTGAAATATAGTCTTGCAGCATTACCTCACAAACAGTGCCACATTGATACAGAGTGCATTTGTAGATGAAAAAACTATGGTCGCAGCCCATTACAAGAGCAAAACATGTTTACAGTATTACATGCTAATTATAAAGATGAAGTGGGAGTCGAGGCTTTGCCACTGCAACAGTTGGGTACTTTCTCTGTGTTGCCAATCCAAAAACTTCATCTCGTTTCACATCTTCTGGTTTTATTCCAGGAGGCAATTCCCAAGTAAATCCGTGCAACATGTTAGCCAAGCTGACGAGAATCATCTTTGTCCCAAGGGGATAGCCAGGGCACATTCTTCTCCCAGAACCAAATGGCAACAACTCAAAGTTATGTCCTTTAATATCAACTCCCTTACCGATGAACCTCTCTGGCCTAAAATCCTCAGGATCTTCCCACAGATCAGGGTCTCTACCCATACTCCATGTGTTAATGAAGATTCTAGTTCCTTTAGGAATGTCATAGCCCCCAACTTTACAATCTTGAAGTGCCAAATGGGGTGCAAGCATAACAGCAGATGGATGCATCCTCATCGCCTCTTTCATTATTGCTTCTATGTATGGAAGTTGAGGGATGTCTTTCTCTTCCACCCATCTTTCTCTTCCAACAACTCTGTCCAGCTCGTCGGTTACCCTTTTGAATAACTGGGGCTTTTTCAAGAGTTCAGACATTGACCAATCCCCCCATTGTAGCAGCGGTATCTGTTCCTCCAGCAATCAGGTCCTAGTCATCAGAATGAAAAACAGTAAATATTTTAAGCCAATGGGGACTGAAGGGGAAGCATGTCTAAGATCCAAATGTAACAATTCTTGAACTTTGAGTAAAATCATGAAACAAAATAGCAAAGGCATCCGTCTTGCCCCTCTTCACTGACCAAAACTAGTGATCGACTACGCCTACTTTTACTCGCCTTTTCTTATTATCTTTTACTATTTTTAAATTTACAAAAATCTATAATATTGAACAATATGAATTAACAAAAATCATTAATAATATATTTTTTCTTTCTAATTTTTTTCTCTCCAAACTCAGAAGCGTACGTACTAATAATGAGAGTGAGAGAGTAATATGTATGTATCATCACAATCTATATTCTACTTTGGCTGTTCGGGTGACAAAGTGAAGTCCTTTTTGTTTAGGAAAAAAAAAGGGAAATAAAGTGATCTATGAAGGAAAATGGAAAGGAAAAATTAGAAAATAGTTGAAAGAGACAATTAAAAAAAAAGGAAATTACCTGTGTCAATCCCTTGATGTTGTCTCTAGTTAACTTAACTTCAAGCTCGGGGTCATCAGCAAGCTGCAAGAGCAGATCCACCATGTCTTTCGGCTGCCAGTTTTTGGTTGTTTTTCTCCTAACGTTGTGTTCATCAATGACATGGTCATGAAACTTATCAAATCTTACCTTGAGCTTTTTCATTCTCTTCACATACCCCTGCAAGTCCAAGAAATCTAGCCACGGGATCCAGTCCCCAATGTTCAACACCCCATTAAGTAAGAACAACTCATCTAGCATTTCCTGAAATTCCTCAAGTGAAACTATTTCTTTTTCGGATTCCGATGCACTGAAGTACTTCTTGCCCAACACAATCCTGCTAATAATGCTAAGAGTGTAGTGAGAGAGATAATCTTTAAGCTCAATAGACTTACCACAGTTGCGATATAGTCGTCTTGTAAATTCACGCATCTCCTCCACTCGCATGTACTCATAGGACTCCAGTCTTTTTTGCACTAAACAGCTCAGTGAGGTAGATTTTACGACCTTGGCGCCAGTAAGGTCCATAGGGTGCCCAAGCAAGATCGGAATACTCATAAGTTGTGTACTTGCCAGCAGCAGTTTGAGGTCTGCTAGCAAACATGTGATCGTAAGTCTTCAAAATTTGCTTTGCCATGTCCAGTGATGAGGTAACCATAACTGGATAGGACCCAAAATGGAGCTGCATAGTTTTTCCATACTTGAGAGACAATTGGTGAAGAGATTGGTGAGGGAGAGGACCCAGAAGGTTGAAGTTGCCAATAATTGGCCACGGTTTAGGACCTGGTGGAAGTTTCAATGGGCTAAGCCAGGATTTAAAATATTTTGGGAGGTAAAGAAGGGCAAAAAGCCATGCTACTACCAAAACAATCAACGAGAAAGCATCCATTGGGGAGATGAAACTCGTGGTTGCAGTGTTACTGGAAATTTGGTGTGGGTTTTGCATAGTTTTATAGACAAGTTTTGCATTCACAGGGGTAACGGGGGGTCCTTACAACTTAGACACGACAACTAATTAATTTATAGTTTTTTTTTTTTTTTTTTAAAAGATGGTTTTAAAAATTGCAAACAATTAAGATCAACAGTATCAAAGTGTGTCTCCAATATTCCAAAAATTGCAAATATTGGAACACACACATGAATCTACCTCAAAGCAAGCATGGACCATCAGCTGCAACATTTTTGTTCAGCTTTCTTCTTGTTTGTAGCTTCTTATAAGATATCTATTTCTTGGTACATTTTGCTATTTAAAGTGTCTCAGAACAAGAAATAACCCCAATTATTAGTATGATTTCCTTCATGTTCAAGGTGTTAGAGCATCTTGTACGTACCAGTTAATTTAATTTACAAGATTATTAAATACTATTGTTTTGAGATACTTGAACTATCAAGTGTACAATCTTTTTCTAAGCATGATTATGTAGCAATGAGAACATTTTATGATATACAATTACTTCTAACTTCTTATGATATGCAATTACTTTTACATAATCAAGAAATTTGGAGTTCAAACTTTAGTTATAAAAAAGAAAAACACTCACGAAAAACTGTTGAAATTCTGCTCTACGGGACAAAATTGTTATCAAATTTGAGATAAATGGGAAAAAAAAATTAATAAAATTGTTATCACCCGATAATGAGCGGGTGCAAATGGCTACAAATTCAACCATATCCGATAGGTAATTTTAATAATAAAAATTTAGGATTAAAAAGTTTGTTTTCTCTATCATTTTAAATTTAAATTTTATAATTGTTAATATAATAATTACATGAAAGTTATATAATTATTAATTTTAAAATTATAAAATTAATCAAAATATACATAAAGAAAGTCTCCACACGCATAATTTGAAAAACAAAAAAACCTTAAAATTCATATCATCAACTGTGCGTACTTGGGTATATATATTGATTTTAATTTGTACTTTGGTTTTCAGTACGGACAAGCCGCTGGGAGTAGTTTCAATTTGTTCATAGAAATACATGGGAGGGTGTCTGTCTGTATGTACTATGTATGTATGTATCTGACAGTGTCCGTCACCTTTTTTGCAGTCGGATTTGATTGAAAAGGGCATCCTAATCTGATTCAACAACCCTACTCGTGGCCGCACTCGCAAGAGTTTTATATGACTGAAAAACTCGTTGATGTCTTGCTGTAATTTGATAATGTTTTAATGTTTTTTAAAGTATTATTTTATTTAAAAATATATTAAAATAATAATTTTTTATTTTTAAAATTTATTTTTTATAACAATTCATTAAAATAATATAAAATTACCAAAAATAAAAATTAATTTAAAACTAAAACATTTTAAAAACACGATTAATTACAATACTAAACAGAGCCTCAACGTGTGTTTTTATTAAAAAAACATATTTAAAAATTATTTTAATTGTAATTTAAAAAGAAATTAAAAATATATTTGCCATGATAAAATTATTGTGAGATAGTTTTTACTTGCAAAACAAATTAAAAGAAGTCTTCTAGAATTAAAAAATAAGTTATTTTATTTTTTATAAAATTAAAATTTAAAATAAACCAAATTTACTTAGGTCAGTAAACAATTTTTTTTCTATAATTAAATAAAAACAAAATCTAGATCAGTAAGATATTGTCACATGGGGCCATGATTTGAGAGCCGAAACTCCACGACAACCGATAAATCATGACTATAACAACACATAGATTACATCTCGCATCGTATCAATATGCTACAGAAGAAGAAAGAGAGAAAAAATTCCCAATCGTTAAGAGTAACCGAAGGTCGAAGAAGCTCGACTTGTCTCCATTACGAAGGCTCAACAAGAAGTCAGCATCATCCATACTAGTAAAAAAAAAAAAACAATGGACACTCCTGCGCATCTAACCTTCAACATCGTTCAATTTTGACAGGGACATATATGATCTATACCTCCCTCCAAGCCTCCATCATTCAATGCTAGAGGCTTCGAGGGAGGTAACAAACAAATAAATTGAATCACTATAATTTTTAATGGTATTTTACAAGCAATTTTGAGGGGTATAATTTAATTGATTGAATTCTAGATTTACTCTCTAGATATCAAGAGTTAAAGTATCACAAGTCTTAGAGTTACGGGAGGCTTACATGATTGTTAACTTCAGGATTATGAAGGATTAATCGAAGTACGCGTAAGCTGACTCGGATACCCACAATTAAAAAAAAATTATTTTGCAAGCACAAGCGAAAGAAATAACCCCATCGATCCTGGGAAAAAAAAAAAAGATGAACTCCAAAATCAGTGTAATTTAAGCACGTAATTCTTCCGATCCATCTTCTTTTTCGTTGTCTTTTATGCATATTCTTACCAATTTAGTCGTCATAAGAATCTTAATAATTTTATTTGCTACTTTCTTATGTATGGCCATGTGAAATCTTACAATACTTCATAAACTTATTAGAAATCACGTTTTATAGTATAAGATTGCGTTAGAGAGAACTCAACTAGCAGTAAAGAAGGAAAGAATAACAGGGAGAGAGGTTCAGTCTGACATGGGTGGGTGGGTGGGTGGGCAAGAAAGAAACAGAGAATTGCTCAAAATGTTCAATCCAATTGCATATTAATTGGTGGAAAGTGATTTTCAATGTACAATTGAAATTAAAAGATGTAAATTCAATTTTTTTTTTGTATGATTTGTTATAGAGATTTTAAAATCACAAAAAAAAAAATCAAAAAAATAATAATTTGATGTTCTTTTAATTGAAAAACACATTCATTACAGGACAGTATCAAATGTACCCTTCAAATATGATGATGATGATTCCTGTATGAATGTCCTAATAAGATAAACATATATTCTTGGTGGGAAATATTTGTCTAAATCTAAACACACTTGTACAGAATCGATCGCACTTGTAAATTTATAACATCTTTATAAATGGATATAGATATAACATATATATTTTTTTTCCAAGAAGACATGGGCTGAAATTGCAGCTGAAGACCTGGACAAATTTCTAGTGCTGCCAGCGTAATTTTTGCTGGAACTGCATCGATTAGATACGCATATCATGACCCTGCATGTTGATGTGAAGGGTGAACCTAGCAGGCGACGACAAGAAATGTAAAGCAAGGCCTAATAACATTACAAAACTCAAATGGACTCACCAACCAACAATTTGGCTTCTAGTAGGAAATTGGTTTGATTTCTTTCATCCTTTTCCTTAAAGAATAAAGGCACTTGGTACAGCTTCTAGAAATTTGAAGGGCTAAAGGACGGATTTAAAAAAAAAAAAAAACAAATTTAGCACTGTTTGAAAAAATAATTGGTGAAAAAACATAAATAGAAAAAGTTCCGGTAAAATAATATAGTTTGGTAAACGTTATTCCTGTTACTGTAATATGTTTTGCAACCAAACGGTTAATTATTTGTGACATATATTCATATAAATATATATTTATTATTAACAAAAACTTAATTTATCTTTAATATTTATATAATATTAGATAATAAATCTAATATTTGATTTAAAAATCTAGAGTAAAAATAAAGTTCATGGGACAGAAATGCTTTACAAATAAAATTATAAAATTGTTATAATTACGAGATTTTTATTGTATCAAAGCATTGTTCCTAAACTACTCCTAGTCAATGCTCTCTGAAATAGTAGATATTTATTAAAACCGTAGAGACTGATATATATTATGTTATTTCGTTTATGAAAGAAAGTAAGTGTTCTCATAAGCTGAAGAATAAGAGATGTTGGGTTCCCGAATATCATACACTCAGCGGAAACTATAAAACAAAATTATTCAAGAGTCCATAGGATTCCATTAGATAGATCTAGAGTTGTTTAGGGATTTATTACCTGAAATTTGATCTTCTTTGGCTTTCAATAATTCTGTAATAGGTTGTCGCAAACCACAAGATGTCTAATTGTCCAACCTCTAATGGTAATCCACATGAATTATCCATGATAAATCTTCTAAATCTCTATTTTGGAGAGAGGGATTGCTATATCTACAGTGCTAGCTCTCTATTCTGTGTGTGATTTATATAGTTTTTATGTCTAACAAACAACCACATCTCTTAAAAATAAGAGGCATGACTTACTATTTATAGGAAATCTAAAAAACCTTATAAATTGACAAAATACCAATTTTTCCCTTAATAATATCCATATATTAATTCAAGAAAATTTTTAAAATCAACTTAATCAAGTCCTTACTTGATTTTGTTAGTTCTAGAAATATAATCACTGTATTAATTATATTCTAGTCCTTAATTTCTAAAAGATATTTTAAACAAGTCATACTTCATTAAATCATCTCAATTTAATTTATGATTAATGGTTCTTAATGTGTATGACCCATTGGGTTCCTAATATGTTGACCAAAATATAAATTATAATTATAATTAAATAAATTAAACAATTTAATTTATTATCAATTCAATAATTGATTAATTTATATTTGAAGATCAGGTGCATTGTCTAGCAACGTGTCATGATCCCTCAAATAATAGAAAAGTCATTAGTGGTTTGACTTAACCTTTCAATGATCGGTTTTTTAGTGTAATTAACATCTTTTCATCAATAATATTTTGATTTAACATTAAATATAGAATATGTCTACCATTTTAAATCATGTTTATTCTCTATATAATAGTCATTGATCGTTTAAATAAGATTTGAAACTCTTTTTAAATCTCATTCCATCTTGGCCAATGATTTCTCAATCAATATTATTTGAGAATAGATAAACATTTTCTCTAATTCACGTAAGATGATGAATCCTCTCTCGATCACTCAAATGTCTGCCCTTTTGTTACCTCGATTAGGATAACCTATAATATGATCAAAGCATAACATTCTCTATATAAGATGACTTAGATGACATAGGTGTTCTCTCCATGTGGAATTCTCATGCAGGTCAGTTTAGTGTACATGTCTTATGACAAGCATCTACATATTAGTTCTAGATATCCCTTATACCTCAGTTTATGAGAATAATTGCTTCCTTTTATAAAGGAAAGAATGTAATATGTAGCAGTCTTTACAACTCTAATGAATGTTCAGTATTTAATACAGCATCAACCAGGAATATTTTAGGATCAATGCTTTGATGTAATAGAAATCTCACAATTATAACAATTTTATAATTTTTTTCAAAAAAACATTTTTTCCCCGTGGACTTTATCTTTACAATATACTCATTAATCTAATATTATATGACTATTAAAGATAAATTAAACATTTATTAATAATAAATATATATTTACAGGAATATAATAATTTCATGTGTAACTAACCAGTTAGCTACAAAGCATATTAAACTAACAATCTCTTACTTGTACTAAAGTTAATCGCTCATGTATCTAATATTATATTGCTCCATGTAGCATTAATGCTTCTACATGGATAGTGGCTTAGTAAGAGGATCTTTTAGATTATTTTCGGTGGGTACTCACTCTATCTTTGCATCTTTCATTTTATTGATTTATCAAATCAAATGAAATTTCTTAAGTAATTGTTTGGATCATTAATGAGATATTGATTCGTTTGCTTGTGCAATGACACTATTGTTATCATAGTACAAGGCCATTGGATTAACAATGCTAGGAATCTACCTAGTTCATTAATGAACTTCTCAATCCAAACAATCTTTTTGTTTCCTTAAACATAGAGATGTATTGTTATTTAGTTGTAGAATCAGTCATGCTTTCTTGTTTGGGAATCTTTTAACTCAAAGCATTGCGTTTTAGAGTAAAACATATATTGACTGGTGTTTGCTATTTCTCCAACATTTCATTAAAAAAAATCTTAATTCAAACAATTTTAAACTTCTAGTTTAACTTTTCATTTGATGGATCCTATAGAAAATTATAGGATACCATTTCCATCGTATCTTTCTCAATTTGTGTCTTAGAACACATGTTTTTGGAGGGAGATGTTAGATTCTTCCATACTAAGCTATTTGAGCATCTAGTCTATATGAATGGATTGAAATGATTTAAACAGATTTATCTCTATAGATCTTTATATATATAGATATAGGTCGGGGGTGCCACTACTGCAACACAATGGTTTTGCCTCCAAACATCCAAAGGCTTTTTTCAAGGATTGCTTGCATCTCTGTTTCTGACTTGAAGCGGAAGATCATGAAGCCATTTGAGGTGGTCATAACATGTTCCAGACCACTGTGTTTCCAAGCTCGTGAGGCTATAGTGTTGACGGTGTGATAAGGAATTCTGAAGCTTGAAAAGAAACCCACCATGCACCTATTCCATTGCTCGACAATGTCCATTAACACCTCCTCTGAGATCTTGAGATGGTTTACTGCTTGCTATCTTGGTATGGGGTCAAGAGTAAACCTTGTGCTTGAGTCGGTGACTCTAACTCTTTCAGCCCATGTGTTGGGTGTGGTGGTTTAGGGTAGATGGTTATCTGAGTTCAAGGGACGCTGAGTTTGTTGAGAAGGTTTGGTGGATGCGGCAGGGGATGGTTTTGATAAGATTGGTTAAATAAATTGTTACGTTTATGTTGCTAATAAGTGCCTACTATATAGAAAGACTTTTTCTTTTTTAGACTATTTCCTCATGCACGTTACCATTTTCTATTAGTGTAGTTAGTGGGTTGTTTTTATTGACTTTCTGTTACTATTATAAGGCTATATAAGAGCCCAAGCTTTTTATCAATAGCATTGTCATTCTTCCAGTTTACTTGAATACATTGCAATATTGTTGTTTTTCTCAACAAAATGGTATCAGAGCCCCACTAGAACTGAGAAAAATAAAAGCTGCAACTTTTGAGTGACTTTCAAACACAGAGAGATAGAGAGAGGATGATGACTTCTGAAGGCAATTTTATGCAACCTTCCATTCCACGTTTTGATGGTCATTATGACCATTGGAGTATGCTCATGGAAAATTTCCTTCGAAGCAAGGAATATTGGAGTTTAATTGAAACTAGTTATGAAGAACCAGCACACGGAGAGCAACCATTATCAGAAGGACGACAGCGAGAGTTAGATGCAGTAAAACTCAAAGATCTCAAAGCAAAAAACTATCGTTTCCAAGCAATTGACAGGAGTGTCCTAGAGACCATTTTGGAAAAAGACACCTTCAAGAAGATCTGGGATTCCATAAGACCAAATATGAAGGGAATGCTCGAGTAAAGCGTTCCACTCTTCAAGCTCTACGAAGAGACTTTGAGGTTTTTGAAATGAAGATTGGTGAAACAATTACTAACTATTTTGCTAGAGTGATGACAGTGGCAAATAAGATGAGAGTATATGGGGAGATCATGACTGATGTCACGATATGTGAAAAAATCCTACGATCTCTCACAGACAAATTTAATTATATAGTTTGTTCGATTGAGGAATCTAGGAACTTGGATGCAATTACCATTGATGAACTTCAGAGCTCCCTCACTGTACACGAAAACAATTTTCACAGAAGCAACAATGTGGAGCAAGCTCTGAAGGTGACAACTGATGACAAAACTTGGGGCAGAGGACGTGGAAGAAGTTATTACAGAGGAAGAGGATGTGGAAGAGGAGGACTAGCATTCAATAAGGCTGCTGTGGAATGCTACAAATGTCATAATCTTGGACATTTCCAATATGAATGTCCAAAATGGGATAAAAAAGCAAATTATGCAGAGGTAAATGAAGAATATGACATGCTGTTAATGTCATATGTTGAGTCACATGAAACAAAACAGATTGATGCTTGGTTTCTTGACTAGGATGTTCCAACCATATGTGTGGCAATAAAGGTATGTTCACAAACTTGGATGAGAGTTTTGTTCATTCAGTTAAATTGGGAACAATAGTAGAATGAATGTGATTGGAAAGGGAAGTATAAAGTTGTTTTTGAATGGAATCAACCATGTTGTCCATGAGGTGTATTATGTTCCAGAGCTCAAAAACAATCTCTTGAGCATAGGACAACTTTAAGAACGAGGCTTGGCTATTTTAATTCAAGGAGGAGTTTGCAAAATTTATCATCCGCTTAAGGGTATGATTATTCAGACTGAGATGAGTATAAACAGAATGTTTATACTGCTATCACATATACCAGCTTCTCTAAATGCTCCATCAGAAAGATGTTTTTATACAAGTTCACATGATCTTTTTCACCTTTGGCATCGAAGATATGGTCACCGAGTTACAAGGGATTGAAAACTCTGCAACATAAGGGGATGGTTCATGGACTTCATAAGTTTTAAGTCTCAAACACTACATGCAGAGACTGCATTCATGGCAAACAACATCGTGGTAACATGCCAACACAGAGTACGTGGAGAGCAAGTCAGCCTTTGGAACTTATTCATGCAGACATCTGTGGGCCAATTTCTCCTATTTCAAACAGTGGAAAGAGGTATCCTTTATGCTTTATTGATGATTTTAGTCGTAAATCATGGGTATACTTGTTGACAGCAAAGAGTGAGGCGCTGATTTGTTTCCAGTTTTTCAAAAAACTGGTGGAAAAAGAGAAAAGATTGGGTATCAAATGTTTACGGACAGATAGAGGGGGAGAATTCACTTCAACTGAATTCATTGATTTCTGCAAAGCAAATGGCATCAAGAGGCAGTTAACCACTGCTTACACGCCACAGCAAAACAGGGTGGCTGAAAGGAAAAATCGAACTGTGATGAATATGGTTCGTTCTATGCTGTCTGATAAGAAGCTCCCTAAAACATTCTGGCCAGAAGCAGTGAACTGGACATTCTATGTTCCGAATAGATGTCCTACATTGGCAGTGAAGAATATTACACCACAAGAGGCGTGGAGTGGAGTAAAACCTTCTGTTGAGCATTTCCGTGTCTTTGGATGCTTAGCTCATGTTCATGTTCCAGTTGTTAAACGAGGTAAATTAAATGATAAAAGTTTTCCTTGTGTTTTATTGGGAGTTAATAACGAGTCCAAAGGATAAAGATTGTTTGATCCTATAGCTAAGAAAATAGTTGTAAGCAGGGATGTTATTTTTGAGGAAGACAAACAATGGGATTGAGAGGTGTGTTATGAGGGACAAATCTTATTAGATTTGGAGTGGGGAGACACTAATGAAAACAACAACGAGAGAGAAGATAGGGTGAGTGAAAATGAAAATGACAGTAGGACTAATGGAGAGAATGAAAGAAGAGAAACACGGGGAGAAAGAAATGAGAATGAGAGAAGAGAAACACAAGGTTGTGATGAGGGAGAGAGCAGTATACCACGGGGCTGTGAGAGTAAGAGAAGACGCACATGGGGCTATGATGAGGGAAAGAGCAGTGTACCCCTGGGCTGTGAGAATCGGGGCTGTGAGAATGAGAGAATTTCTCATGTTTTTAATGAGGATGCAGGGAGGGTTTATGAACGAAGAGTAAGACATCCTCCTTCTTACTTAAGTGACTACATCACTACAGATGAGCTAACAGAAGATGAGGCATACATGGTTCAAAATGTTTCAACAGGAGATCCTATTTATTTTAAGGAAGTAGTGAAAGATGAGAAGTGGAGGCGAGCTATGGACAGTGAAATCAGTTCTATTGAGAAGAATAAAACATGGTCTTTGAGTGAATTGCCTACTAGAGCAAAAACAATTGGCATCAAATGGGTGTACAAGACCAAATACAATGAACATGGAGAGATTGACAAGCACAAAGCACGTCTAGTAGCCAAAGGCTACTCACAAAAGCACGGTATAGACTACACAGAGGTTTTTGCACAAGTGGCAAGGATGGACACTGTGAGGATGATCATTGCTTTGGCAGCACAAGATAATTGAAGGATTTTCCAGTTAGATGTCAAGTCAACATTTCTTTATGGAGAATTGAGTGAAGAGGTTTACATTGAACAACCAAGGGGTTATGAGACGAAAGGCAAAGAGCACATAGTTATAAAGCATTATATGGATTAAAACAGGCTCCACGAGCTTGGTTTAGTCGAATTGAGGCATATTTTTTCAATGAGGGTTTTCAGAAGTGCGATAGTGAGCAAACCTTATTCACAAAGAAGAATGAAGCAGGAAAAATCATCATTGTAAGTATTTACGTTGATGATCTAATTTTTACTGGTGATGATAAAGATTTGATGTGTGATTTCAAAAGGTCCATGTTGAGAGAATTTGATATGACTGATTTGGGATGCATGAGATTTTTTCTTGGCATTGAATTACTTCAAAGAACAGATGGTATTTTCATATATTAAAAAAATATGCTCTGAAGATTTTGAAGAGATTTGGAATGCTGGAAAGCAATGAGGTGAGTAGTTCGATTGTTCTAGGTTTTAAGATCAATAAGGATGAGAATGGAATCACTGTGGATGAGACATACTATAAGCAATTAGTGGGAAGCTTGATGTATCTCACTGCCACAAGACCCGTACATGATGTTTGTCACCAGTCTCATAAGCAGATTTATAGCAAAACCAACCGAACTTCATCTAAAGGTTGCAAAGAGAGCTATTTGATATTTAAAAGGGACGGTAAACTATGGTATTCATTACAAGAAAAGTGGAGATGATGGACTATTTGATTTCACAGATAGTGATTATGCAGAAGATGTGGAGGATAGAAAGAGCACAAGTGGTTATGTGTTTTTACTGAGTTCGGGTGCTGTAACATGGAGTTCAAAGAAGCAGCCTATCGTTACTTTGTCTACTACAGAAGCAGAGTTTGTAGCAGCTGCAGTATGTGCGTGTTAAGCTATATGGATGAAAAGAGTGTTAAGGGAGTTTGAGTACAGTAATGAGACTTGTACTCTGATTAGATGTGACAACAGCTCAACCATTAAGCTATCAAAGAATCCTGTGATGCATGGTTGAAGTAAGCATATCAATATAAGGTATCATTTTCTAAGAAATCTCACAAAAGAAGGTTCAATTGCTTTAATTCACTGTGGGAGCAAAGATCAGGTGGCGGACACAATGACCAAACCATTAAAGATTGATGTTTTCCGGGAGGCTTCAAGTTTAATGGGAGTAGTTGAGGTTGGTAGTATAAACTAACTGTTTGATGACAGTGAGTTTAAGGGAGGGATTGATAAGATTGGTTAAATAAATTGTTATGTTTCTGTTGCTAATAAGTGCCTACTATGTAGGAAGACTTTTTTTTTTGTTAGACCATTTCCTCATGCACGTTACCACTTTCTATTAGTGTAGTTAGTGGGCTGTTTTTATTGACTTTCTGTTACTGTTGTAAGGCTATATAATAGCCAAAGCTTTTTATCAATAGCACTGTCATTCTTCCAGTTTACTTGAATACATTGCAATATTGTTGTTTTTCTCAACAGGTTTGGGGTTAGCTGGATGGTTTTCAGCGGTGGAATGTGATGCTGGTTGCATTTTTTGGCGTGTGAGTGGGGCGTCCTGACTGTGAAGGGAAGGGAAACTAGTTAGTGCAAGTGGTCGTTCTTTGCATGGGGGAAGGGGTTGTGACAGACTTGCAAGTAAAAGGAAAAAGTTGGGTTACGGGGAAAAAAGGTGATGACAGTAAGCTGAAATTCCTTGTTTGTGGAGAAAATGTTTGGTTAGGCTGTAGAGGATGTTGCAGTCTGCAGGATGGTTGGGGGGGGGAGGCCGGTTGGCCTTGACAGTGAGGTGCACAGCTCAAAGATAAGCTAACAATCCTGACCGGCAGTCTGGAAGATTTGAGTTTTGGCTTCTCTTTCTGATCTTATCTCTCTATCTCAATTTTTTTTTCTGAGAAAATAAATAGGAAAGGGTATGTCTTGTGCAGTTACACTTAATATAGATTGGACTTCCATTAGACCTTTGAAGATACTTGTTAAAATTGGTATCGCAAAAGAGAATTGCCTTCTAGCCACCATCATGGATGCTACTTTGAAAGTACTAGGAAGAATGAAACCAACATATTTGCTAGGAAATACAAATTTGCATAGCCAACATGAGAGAAAAGCCGTTAAATAAACTTCATCCTAAATATGAGGGATATTAAGCTTTTTAAAAGGATGAATGAATTTTCTAGGGCGAATATGAGACTTGTCATTTGAGCCAGATGTATAAATAGTCTTATTGGATTCACTAGACTTACCCATAGAGAAAGGCAGCTTGTATCTCAAGTCATCTCGGAACCCGAAATCTACCCAATCTTGAAGAGTTATTATATAGTCACCATCAATGATCTGAAATTCTTTATGAAAGACAATAAATAGGTACTTGCAGCTCTTTGGAAGAAAAGAACGTCATTTCTTATCAACTTCATTAAGTTCATCAGCAGAAGGGATGGCATCATCATAAAAAGTGCCGAAAATAGAAAGTCTGCTACATGATTTTAATTCCCAAAGTGACATCAACTCCTCACCATTCAGGGTAGATAGCGTGTTAGTAGCAGGATTCCAATGGTTTTAGAAAGAAAGGATAACATTCATCTGCCAATCATGTGTAAAAGGGATGCAAAAATGGTGTCTTGAATATGTGCCCTCTTGAGGATCGGCTCGTAGTGCTTTAAAATATCTTTTGTCCATTCCCAATACTTGAGAGCATAGTCAAGTGCATCAGAGATTGAAAAATAATCCTTGCAAATAGCATTTTTATCATGTTTACGATAGTCTAATGATGGCAGATCAATTAGAATAGTGGTTGAATGTGGAAAGGAGGATTGAAGTTGCAAAACTGATTGAGACAAACCACCATGACCATAAAGTTTGTAAGAAGTCTCCAATGACAACAAAGTTAAATGCTTAATGCTTTCAGAAGATCACTTCTTAACAAATAGACTAATGACGGGTTCGTATACGTGAAGGCTTGCTCGACGACACTTGTCCACAATTACTAAGAACCTTTTAGAGGAAGAAAAAGAATTCTTGAAAGTCACAATCTAAAAGAAAAGAGAGCATATTAGGGGACAAGATTACAAGTAGTTAATTATATGATCTAAAAAAAAGGAGGTTAAGAACTTACCTTTAGCAAGAGAATGGTGAAAGTGAGAATTCTGAAGATGGGCTTCAACCAATTATAGAGAACGCTTCCACTAAAGATTTAATTGAGGGAGTTTCCGATCTCCACCTGGAATGCTGTATGAGGATAGTGCCTTGTGATCAGAACAGCGGGACTTTTTTTTAATTGCTGCCGCTCCTGCTCCAAAGACCAAAACCGAATAAATCAGATTTCTGCTGACAACGCGTGCTTGGTTTCATTTGCATGTGGCTTTCTGCTGAAAACTCTATAAACTTTTGAGAAGGCAATTATGTTGGAAAAGTGGTCATGCTCAATAATTGAAGCTCCTGAAGTTTTCAGAGGAGATCCACGTCCAGACAACACAAATCAGCTATCAGTTGAGACTGCCTGTCTGCAGTTGGAGTCATTAAATCCTGAAAGCTCTATACAAATAATTGAAATCCCATAATTATGTTTACCTACATGCTAAAAACAATAATTTGAAAAAGAGCTACGCATACCTGCTAGGAGCCTAGGACTGGTGGAGGCTTTACTGACAATAATGCTCTTTTATAGCCACCGATTTTTAAGCATATTTGATATCATCACCCGGTCAAAGCAAAATCACAAGGCAACAATTGAAAAAGTTCCTATTCTGTGAGGAAATATTGTCATCGAATCATGACCCATTTTTAAACAATGTTTGATATCATCACTAGGCCGATCGATTCCACAGCCGAGAGCAACTGATGGTGCAATTTTTGATCATCGCCAAGACTGATTTCACAATCAGGAGCAATTGGTGGTGCAAGAAAGGGATTGTAACACAAGAACACGGTAACCAACAAAACAATTCCTAACCAGTTAGGAAATAATTCACAGAATATGAGTGCACGCATATCGAGAGAAGAAAGATAAAAGGAATCAGAATATATATGTGATAATTGATTAACCGCTTGTTGGAAATATGAATCTATCATCACACCATTAAATTCCGAACAACGAGAGATGTCACAGTGACCGTTTCCATTGAAAGAAAAAGTCTCCCGGACAAGTCAAAGTTATTGGAAATTTTATTTGGTTCCTGAATATGCAATTGTTTCAAACAAGATACGGAACTTTTATTTTATTATTTTATTTGATAAATATCAATTAAAATTGGTTTATAAATTTTCAATTTCGACTATTATATTTTATTTTCATAATAAAATATATATATTTATTGTGAAAATTTAATATGAACAAATTAAATTTTAGTCAAAAATATATTTAAAGTACAAAACTCTCTTAACCATATTTTGATACATACTCATTAGTTTTCAAAAGTAAATGAACTTGTTTCGAGAAAACATTTGTAGAAACAAAAAATTTTCACTAATCAAATTTCACCTTGTGTTTTTTTTATGAAATGATAAAATAAAATTGAAATAAATGATATGAAAAATAAATGAGCCTTCGTATATTTCTTAACCAATAAAAGGTTGACAACATCTTTCTAACCATGTAGGTTTGTCCCTCATCATTATCATACTTATACAAATCTTCTTTGTAATCTCTATTAGGTTCGCATAGCTTCCCGTCCTCTTAGTAGGGTTCTTACTCATATTGCTCTTCGATCATGTTTATCATTTTACGTATCCTACAATCATTATAATAATGTCTTATCTCTCCACATTTAAAGCATTTCCTTATCATTGGTTTGGCATAGAGATTTCTTGGTTTGTTCCTCTTAGCTTACCTTTCTAAAGCTTTATCAAATTTAGTATTATCATGTCTTATAAAAAGTTGCTTTAATGTTTGCATTGCCTTCCCCTTATCAGCAATACTAAATTTTCTTACTTTATTGAACAACCTATTAAAAGGATAATATTTGCTACTACAATTAACCCTCTCTTTTATTATCTTTGATTTTATATTCATTGCCTCATCAAGTGTAAACATCATTTATACTCCAATTTTATCTTGAATTGTTGGCATTAGCCCTCTTAAAAATCTTGACACCTGTTGATTCTATTTCTCCTAAAAACCCTGATATCATTGAAACAAATAATGCTTGTAATCATGAGAAAAAAAAACCTTTTATGCATTATCTACCTCATAAATGTCGATAATGTAATAGGAAGAAACCATTTGTGTATTTGTTTAATGCTTCCATCAGGAAGAAGCTCTGCCCTTCAAGTTTTACTTGACTAGTTTCACCATTTTCTCTTGTGTAATCATTAAGCCTATTACATTTAGTGATCTAATCAAAGAACTCTATTATGTATAGATCTCAATTGAAGATAGGGATTTCAACTTCTATCAAGAACTTGTTTGCTTGTTGTCTTTCAAGTTATGGTGCTTTATCTTGGATTAACAAAGCCTTGCGACCCCCATCAAATTCATCTTTACTAATATTTTTTTTAATCAAAGGTAAGTAAATATATCAGATTAAAAAATATACAAGGCTGGAGAACCAGCAAGTTCATTTACAAGATTTACAAAAGAGGGAACATACTCCCTAAACAAAACACCAAAACCAAAAAAGCATTATCAAGCTAAGAGAATTAGCTGACAATGGTTAGATGAGGAACCTAATCAAAGACATGGTGCCGAACCTAACACATGGCACAAAAAAATATAAACAGCGAGAATGACTAAAACGGCAACTAGAACAAAAAAAAGAGCTCTTAGCTACAACACCAAAGCAAGACAAGCATCAACAACCTCAACCGATTGAGCAAGGGAAGCACTACAACAAACTAGAATAAAAACTCTCTAGCGAGACACCCATCAATGAAGGGACTTTAAAAGCAGATGAACAGTATCACAGCCAGACTACCAAAGAATAGACAACAACCAGACAATCAAGCTTCCCCAATCTGAGAAGGCCATCCCCAGCAGTAAAGAGACGATGGCAGGTCTTAAAGCAAATAAAGAAAGATATCATATAAAACCACAACCGGATAAGCATCCAGCACACCAAATAAATCAAAGCTAGACAAAACTAGAAGGAGCACCCAGGGAAAGAACCCACCAAATAGACGCCGGCAGCCATCCTGAATGATAAGAAACTATTCATGTAAGTGCAAAATCATGTAGAACAGAATCTGGAATCTACAAAAAAACAAAAAAGACTGGATTGCAAGAGCTATTAAAGACTCTCTTGTTTCTCTCTTCCCAAATCAAGTAGATAAGAATACCTAGGGAGACTCTTCGCATTCGCTAGCGCAGTGTTGCTTCTGCTAGAAGGAAGACCATAAATTGCACTATTAATGGTCGACATTCTTTTGTGCAGATGAAGCCAAGATTTTATCATCCTCCAAAGACGAGAGGTCCATAGGCAGCTAAAAAAAGATGATTGTGGGACTCTTTATCAACCCGATAAAAAACACACAAAGGATCAAGTTGTAGGAAGTGAAGCCTATCACGAGTTCGTAGCTTGCCTACAACAGCTAGCCACAAAATAAAGTTATATTTGGGCATAGATTAAGATTCTCATACCACCTTAGCCCAAAGAACCGAATCACATTTGAAACGCAGGAAATCATAGGATTGAGCAGTGAAAGAAAGCTCACCACTGCCCCAAGTAGACATTAAAACAATTGTTTGATGCTGGATAGGCTATAACTATCTGTTCCTTAAGGGAGATAATAGCCTTCCATAATGGCGAAGAAGTTCGCGGAGAAACACCATCCCAAATAGATACATTAGAAAGATAATAATGATGAATCCATTGAATCCAAACAGAATCAGATTTGAGGTGGATGTTCCATAGTTGCTTAGTAAGGAAACTTTTTTTACGGGCTTTGATATCAAACAAACCGAGACCCCTTTCTTTCTTGGGCAAGCATACCACTTTCCAAGCAACCAGGGCAGAATTACTCTTCATGACATTTCAGGTCCACATAAAATTTCTACAAATTACAAAAGATCTGTTTAATGACTATGTCGAACATGAGAAAAATGTTCGACAAAAAGTGCACCATGCCAAAAAGGACTTATTTAATCAATTTAACTTTCGCCCGTATAGTTGAGATGTTTTCCTTGCCAGCACTGGACTGCAGATTCTAGCTTCTGTAATAAGGGAGAGTATTGGCTAGCCAGCAACCTGTGAGGACTGAGGGGAACACTAAGATAATGAAAAGGGAAGAGACCTTCAACAAAACCCGTGTCCTAAAGAATAACCTGCTTCATTTGCTCTCGAACTCCGCCAAAATAAATAGAAGACTTTTCTCTGTTAATTGCCAAGCCAGAGATGTGCCCAAATGATATGAGATACTAATACAAACAAGCGATAAATTGTCTATCTCCCCGAGAGAGCAAGATGATGTCATCTGCAAAAGCAAGATGACT
Source organism: Populus deltoides (assembly GCA_015852605.2). Classification (NCBI taxonomy): domain Eukaryota; kingdom Viridiplantae; phylum Streptophyta; class Magnoliopsida; order Malpighiales; family Salicaceae; genus Populus; species Populus deltoides. The sequence goes on from CM027587.2 coordinate 12,471,528, forward strand.
AATACCTAGAGGACCACACTTAGGATGAAATCTGAAATTAGAGTTCATAGAAGCCATTTTAAGCATCCTGGAAAGGTATTCCATACAGGATATAAAGAGATAAGGAGACAAAGGATCACCCTAACGCACCTCATTTTTTTCTTGAAAGAAATCATAAATGTTGCCATTAACAGCAATAGAAAAAGAAGTGGTTTCCACACACTACATTATAAGATGCACAAATCAATTTGGAAAGCCATAAGACAAATGTAGCTGCAGGAAGGCCACTAGACGAGTCAAAGGCTTTTTTCAAATCAACTTTCATCAAACATCAAGGCGACACACGCTTACGCTCATATAGCCGAAAGAGCTCTTGAATAATATGAATGTTATCAGCCATCAATCTACCTCCCATAAAAGCATTTTGAAGAGGGCTAATAATATCCGCAGGGGTAACAACAAGTCTCGTAGAGAGAATCTTAGAAATCACTTTGTACACCAAATTGCAGGAAGAAATAGGTCTGAAGTCAACAAACCAAAGTAACATTGGCAAATTTAGGAATGAGAACAATGATGGAGTGATTAATCTGCTTGAGAAGTTTTCCAGAGACAAAGAAGTCACGGACTGCATGACAGAAATCACCATCAACAATATCCTAGGATTTTTTGAAGAAGAGGGAGGTGTATCCATCAGGCCCAGGACCTTTGTTATCATCAATGCTGAATAAAGCTTGCTTAATAACATCATAAATGACTAGAGCCAGGAGAGATACATGAAAAGCAAGATCAATACAAGGGCCAGACCGAGAAACTATAACATCCAAAGGAAGTGTGCCCTTAGAAGAGCCAAACAAGTCCCTGAAATAGCAAATAAAAGCATCCCATACTTCATCAATAGAGGTGGTAAGGGAACCGTTACTAAGCTGAATAACAGGGATGAAATTCTTTCGGTGTCACCGACTCATTGAAGGAATGGAAGAAAGAGGAGCCCTTGTCACAATCTTTGAAGAAGTTACATTTAAGCTTCTAAGCAAAAAATAATCTTTTAGCAGATTTGAGATAGAAAAGCTTCTGCCGAAGCTGCTTATCCAGAGCAAGATGCTGAAGATTATCCTTATCATAGTGAAAGGCAGTTTGATGAGTTTCAAGTTCCATCTCCGCTCTAGAAACCCTTTCTAATATATGACTAAAATGAAGCTTATTAAGGTCCTTCAAGTAGCGCTTCAAGTGCTGGAGTTTCTTGCAGAGAATAAACATAGGAGAACCTTGGACAAAGAGAGTCCATTTATCTGCCACCAGCTCCAGAAAACTGTCATGTTGACCCCACATATTAAAGAATTTAAAATATCTCTTGCCTCTTTACTAATACTTTTTATATAGATTAGTGGTAGTTTAGGTGAATCTTGAAACGTCTAGGGATAGGCTTGCCCTGAGATAAGTCTCTAGGCATGTTCCTCTCCCTTTCATTATTCCTATTTGTGCTTCTCACTAGCCAAACAAGATGTTCCAAGCTATTGAATATTGTCATCATTGTTTATTCTAAACAATCTAGCTTTTGTGATTGTTTATTTTATGCTATCTCCTAAGACCAACGCCCCAAATGGTCTCCACTTCAGTATCACGGGGTGGGTTACTATCATCTTCATCCATCAAACAAGCCAACCAAGTTGTAATATCAATTGATGTAAGTATAACATGAATAAAAACTAGTGTTCTTAAACTTTAAGGTTTCAAATTTAAATTGTAAAGAAATAAAGAGAAAACTTCGATATTTTTGAAAAGTTTATAATTCAATAATATGATAAAAAAAATAACATTCCAACTTTTTATATAGAGGCTTAAAATCGACCTAACCAAAACAAATTTAAAGCTAATTAGGAAAAGTAATTAAAATCCAAAATTAACTAGGAAAAAATATAAAATAAATGAAACAACATCTTTTAGGCCTATTTTGAGGGTTTTTCAAACTTTAGTTGGTTATAATGAGTAGGCCATTATATAGAACTAGGCCTATAGAATCATCTTGTAAAATCTTAGCATGATCCAATAATCAAATATAAAATTATGGCTATTTTTATTAGGCTAAGCATTTGACACGTTTAAGATTTTTAATGAGCTTCTTTATGGGCATATCTTTGTCTATTTGGTCCATAAATCATGACACATTCCATGTCATAGAGGATGCAATCATTGAATATGTCTTTGTCTTTTGTTTTGATCTAAAACTCTACAAGCAAGTACTTTATATACCTTGTTTTATTTTGCACTTATATTTTTGTCTAGTACATGTATATGTTATTCTTTTGAATATATTATATGTTTATAATTCTATAAATATAAACATTTTTTTCTAACAATTCTAACTTGCAAAGCTTTTTATAAAGAAAAGAGTTCTACTTCATTAGACTCTACAATACCGGAGCATGCTAAGAAAACACCTAAAATTTGCAGGTGGTCTCTAAGAACACCAATTTCCGACAACCCTAGTAGAACCACCAATGTTCCATTATAAAGCTCATAGTTGAGGCTTCGTTTGAGCTTTGAACAAGATTATTACCTTTATAAACAAAATGGTTGTTTATATACTTCATTGAAAATTCAACTCTGTGCATGATCAATAACAACATATCATTCCAATTTGGTCTTGATTTCTTGAAAACCAAATTGTTTCTTACTAACCAGTTGACCATGGTATTGAAAAGATGATTAAGTTCCAAATCTTTCTTTGTGTTTCCCCTTTTGCAATCCTATGAGTGAGGCAGTATTTTTTAAAAAATCAGTTTGCATTTCCTTTCATGTGCTTATGGACCTAGGACATAAGGAGTTCAACTAAATCTTGGCTTTATCCTTTAAAGAGAATGGGAATAATTAAAGCCCGAATAGTTTCCTTGTTGCATGATCTATCAATAAAAATATCATATACCTCTTTAAAGTCTTTAATGTGTATGTATGAATTTTTATAATTCATATCATGAAATGTGGAAAGAAGTTGAATCATGCTCGATTTCAAATTGAAAGTTTGTTGGTTAAGAGGTAAGATAATTCATGAAGGTGTACTTTGTCTTGTTGGGTGAACAAACTCTTAAAAGTTTTCAAATTAGGTTGGTCATTTAATGGTGGAGGTGTATTACCTTGAATACTCTCTTCACCCTCTACATCTTTAACACTAGTCATGATAGAAAAAAAATATATGATATAACGACTATATGAATAAAAACAAAATTACAAATAAAAGTAAAAGAATGGTAAAAGATAAACTAATCACTAAAAAATATATACAACAAATTAGGAAAACCACACTCTAACTAGTAAGCAATATTAATAACAATAAATATTAAAAGATAATTAAAACAAACATATACAATAACCACTAGAAGATAATTATAAAAAAGCATAATTAAGAGGTTGTAACACTAACCAACCAAACAAAAAAATAATAAATAAATAAATGGTAGGAAATAATTAAAATAAATACAATGAAATAATTACAACAAACATAACCAAGAGGTGGTAAAACTAATTAGAATAGACATAAAAAGAGGTCGTTGAACCAACAAAAATCCAAAATTAGTAGTTCATTCCACAATCCTTTATTAACAAAATTAAGGTCGATTTTGTTTTTAGACACTAAAACCACTCAATTGCTTACACACACACACACACACACAAACACTATTTTCCAATAATCAATCCCTAATTTATTACCTTTGCTTGCTAGCTTCCCAACAACGATGCCAATATTGCTTTACTAATATTTTAGGAGTGATTTATTTTAAGTTGCAAGTGCAAGTGTGTGATGTAGCAATTAATTTGGCAAGATTGAGGTCATATCCATAAAGAGTTAGATCTAGAAATTAAGCTAGGTAACAAAAAAAAGCTCAAGAGAAATTAAATTAAAAATAACTTGGTTGAAAATTATCAATGAATTTGTTTTCAAAGACCGAATGAATTTGGATATATTTTACATGAAAACAAAATAAAAACTAAGTCTTGGTTTCCAAATCTATCTTCAAATCAATGTACTAGTGATTCTTCCACATATTTAAGATAGCTCAACCTAACATAAATAATAGTGATATTAAATTAGAAGATATTACAATGAAGTTCAAAGAGATGAAGATTGATTATTGTAAGAATGGACAAATAGTTTCACATTAAGCAAGACATTAAATCAAGCAATCTTTGTACCAAAACTAAGGTTTGTGCATAGAAATTCAAGATTATAAAATTACATAAATGATCTATAAAATTTCTTCACAATAATCAATCATTACGTGAAGAAAGGTTCATTCATAACTCAGAACTCACCTCAATCTCCATCATTCTTAATTTGGAACCAAAAAAATTGGCCAGCCATTATTATGTATATAAACACTTGAATAAACATGAAATAAGTTCAATCAAATTGAAATGAAGTTTTGTAAACTAAAAAACCTAATTCTATAAAAGAACACAATACAATTTTGGTAGAAATTTGTACACAAATCTAACTCTAACTTTGGACAAAGAATTCGACTTTTTCCACTCTTTTTTGAGATGTATATTAAAGTACATATTTATAAATAGTTTTGTTATCTTTCTAGATCATTAAAGAACAACTCATTTTGAAATCTGAGTCAAAATTTATGGGAAACACATCTCTAAGGCTATTCTAGAAAGTCAAATTAGTTAGCTTGAAGAAGACTTTGTTGTATATTTTTTTCCTCTGTGAGAAGTCTCTTCTTCTTTTTTGACCCAAAAACAATGTAATATTGTCCCCTCTAGCTTTTCCTCTTTGATTAATAAATTATCCAAAATAATGTTATTGTTGCGTGGACATGTATGATCATAGATTGTTTTGGACTGATTTGGGGGCTAAATTTAAGGTGTTTTGGGAGATGAATTTAGGCATCAAACAAGGAATGTACCAATTATTTGGAACTGAAATTGACATTAAAAACCTTGAATGTTTGGTGGTTGGAGTAAGTTTGGACTTCAAATTAATGGATCATATATTAACCTTTTCTAGGATTGGAATGAAAATGATTTTTGGAGCGAATTTAGAGTATTTCTTTGAATAATAATTTGGTTCAATCTTCAACTAAATATTTCTTCAATTTATAATTCCAAATTCGACCTAAAAATTTCCAAAATAATTTATTCAAGCTCTAAAACCTATAGAAAAAGCATTCAATCAAACTTGCATCTCAATTATTATGCAAAATTCAAACAAAAACAATAAATACATATGTAAAATAAAAGATTTAATAGCACTTTTGATACACAATCAATCGACTGGAACCTATATATGCAATCAAATACATCTAGGCCACATCTAGGCCACAAGAATACTATTATAGCTTTACAAATCAAATACATCAAACAAATTATCAAGAAGCCATTGCTTACATTATTAACTATAACAATAAAAATCAAATAAATCAAGCAAATTATCAAAAATCATTGCTTACTATTATTACATACTGGATGGTCGTTAAGAAACGATGGTTTCTACAACAAGGAAAGATTGTGGTGTATGGTGGAGAAAGATGGTATATGTGCTAGTAATGGCCAAAAATTGGGGAGAAACCTAATCCCAACAATTAATTAAAACAAATACTGAAAATCATAAAACCTAAAAAGTCAATCCAAACCCTAGATCAAAATCAAGACAATACAATAAGAACCTAAAAAAAAAGACCAACCTTGAACATGCCAAAGAAAACACAATTTAACATAATAGGAGAAATGGATGTTTGCATTCTTCCCTTGGCATTAAATAAATACGCAGTTCTCTTACTTAATTTCTTTTCCTTAAACCTTGTAGAAGATTGGGCTCGATAATATAGTAATGACATCGTCTTGCACTGTGCTGAACCAATCTGTTTAAGAAAATCTAATATTTGATTTACTTGAAGTTCATTTGGGGTCTTGAGCTATATTATAGTGGTCGCTCTTGATTTTCTCTAAATCCACCCATTTCTTTAATGCTGGAGGAATTTACATGGCATCATGCCAAAGTGACATGAGTAGTTGATGTTAAAACCATTTGATGGACATGAATTTGAAAAACGCAATTGGTTAAGTTAATTTTCCCTCAAAATGTTTCTCTTAATCGAAAGAAGAAACATGAAACTTTTTGAGCACCAACAAACAAACAAAGCTTCAGACATCAAAAATATCTGCAATGATCATCCACTACCTTTTCTATTCGGTCCCATTCGGAAGGACATCCTGGCTGCTAACATTTATTTCAAGGTTTAGGACATGGGCCTTAGGTTGGCAGCAACATGTGTTACCATTTACTCACCATGTCAGACAACCACTGTTATGATCGAATATGCGAGATGCTCTCTAGCATCAGCGCAAAGGAAAAGTCTTTATATCACCCTTCGTTCAATTTTTTTTCTTTTTAGTGCATTCTATATATATATATATATATATATATAAAGCAAAATAATGTTACTTTACTTCATCTACTCAGATCGCCTCCTATAAGAGGGGGAAAATATCTTCTTGTCCTGTCCACCACAATCTGCTCACACGTTCCTTCATTCGTAAATAGGCAACAGCAAGAAAATTTCTTGCTCTGATAAATGTCGAGCTCCGACAACCACAACACATTAAAGAACAAGAAAAGGCTCTTCTTGAGCCTCTTTTCATCTATCCTACTAGTCGTTGCCATTGTTAGCATAGTTGCCGGTGTAACCTCAAGTAAGAATCCCACCGAATCTAACAATGACCACCAAGTAGCTCCATACCATCCTGAAATCCTCATGCAGTAGTACGTTGTACCCGCACCTGTGCTTCTCAGCATTATCAGCTGTACCAGATGCTACAAGCAAGATAAAGAGCAAAAAGGATGTAATAGATCTGTCGTTGAATCGAACCATGTCCGCTACCCGGCATAGCTATTTCAAAATTCAGAAACTCACTTCTACCCGAAGGAGCTTCACAGAGCGCAGAGAAAACACTGCCCTCCATGATTGTCTAGTAATGTTAAAATGAAACTTAGATCAACTCTCCAAGGCTTATCAGGAACTCCAAGACTATCTATCTTTAAAAAAGTCCTTATCAGTACACGCTGATGACCTCAAGATTCTACTCAGTGCTGCAATGACTAACCAAGAAACTTGCCTTGACGGTTTCTCTCATGACAAAGCTGATAAAAGGTTCAAATTATTATGTTATAGATACTTCTAGAATGAGGCAAAAAGTACTATAGATTCCCTTTTTCATATCTGCTGTTTCCTTGATAGGTTCGTGAACTATTTATAGATGCAGAAATGCATGTTTACCACATGAGTAGCATTGCATTGGCAATAATCAAGAATGTAAATGACACAAGACATGGCTAAGGAGCAATCTCTATCATCAGGCAGGAAGCTTGAAGAGGAAAACGGAACAGAATGGCCTGAATGGTTGTCAGCAGGGGACCGGAGGCTGCTGCAGGCAACAACTCTGACTCCTAATGTTGTTGTGGCTGCGGATGGGAGTGGAAACTACCGGACAGTGTCTGAGGCAGTGGCGGCTGCACCAGAAAGAAGTAGTGCAGATACGTTATAAGGATTAAAGCAGGGGTTTATAGAGAGAATGTCGATGTGCCAAGGAGTAAAACCAATATTATGTTCATGGGTGATGGAAGGACAACTACTATCATTGCCTAGTAGGAATGTGGTTGATGGCAGCACCATTCAACTCTGCAACTGTTGGTGAGTCTTCTCTATACAACTCAATTGGATTATGTTTTCCAAATATTTCCTCAGTTATTACTGGTAGTATTTAGAGCAAAAATAGCAGCTAATGTGCTTATAGTTAGCTTTGCCTTGTCTTTAATCACATGCTTAGATCGAAAAGCCACAATAGTCAAGAACACTATTAATAAGTACCCAAATGTGATTATACATTCATTAATGACTCAAGCTTGTTCCAATTGATGGTTATACTAAACCAAGGCTATTGTAGTTATTTAGTTTTGCTCTTAAAAATGTCGGTCACTGCTATTCTAGTGCTGGTCAAAAAGTTTAATTAGGGCCAACAGGACCTGGACATAGCAGGACGATATCAAACTTCGATTTGCAAGAGCTGATATGGATAGAATTCATAATTCGTGGGTTTTTCTTTTTAAAAATAGCATGTGTTTTTTTTATATAAATAACATAGTTTATATATATATATATATATATATATATATATATATATATATAATGAGTTGCATATATAGAGGGGAAGAGATGACACCACCAATATCATCTAAAAAATATAAGATAAAAAATTCAATTATATTAAAAAAGTTACCAATGGTATCCCAAGTATATCACACTTATCTCCCAAAAGTGGTGAATGACTCACTTGCCTTTGACTGACCAAGTGTGGCTCACTCGCATTAATATTGGTAATTTTCTTTAATGTTGTTGGTTTTGTTTTATCATGATTTTTCTGATTGTACTAGGATGGTGTTATAAATGAGAGCTTTGATGTTCCTCTAGTGTCTTTTCTTTGCTTATTTTCTTTAATTTTCTCAGTTGAAAATAATAGAATGGCTTGAGTTGTATCTTAGTCAACCTTTTTCATAATTATATATGTGGCAATACACTTAGTAACTATAGGAATCCACAACATTGGAATAATCCTACATTAATTTATATACATATATATACATGCTATACATTCTATAATATGCTCCTCGGCCGGGTTTACGGTGGAGAATCGATTCGAAGCTTGTAA
>CM027587.2:13195273-13310676 GCA_015852605.2 Populus deltoides
CCTTGACAATTGTTTTTATCATTGTTTAATCCTTAGATCAATATCACATCTCAAAGCTCTCTTTATTATTACTATTGTTGTTGTTGTTGTTGTTGTTGTTGTTATTTATAATTTATACAATTAACCTCCTCTCCTGGTTAAAATCCACGGTCTTGTCAGTTATTTATTACTTGACACTCGCATTTGGGAGAAAACATCAATCTTTTAGTCGTAGTCATTTATAGATGTAAGGCAAGGAGTTTTGAATACCATAGGATGATGATAAATCAAGATTATTCAAGAATTGCTTGAAAAAAACTGCAATGTGATCCATTCATGCTATCCTTCGTTTTAAATGTTTAAAATGAACATAACAATGTTTCAGTTGTAACAGAGCATGAGGTATAGAAAAGAAGGAAAGTATACAATATACTAAAGTTATTAATGTCCCTAACATGCGTGATACATAGATACAAAGCACTATGGATTAGATTAGTTGTAATGGCCGAGCTACCTACCAACAGAGAGCTGGAAAGACGCAGGGGGTGGAGTTGTCTTTTCATTAGGATGTATATGGAATTAAAGGGATGGTGGGGAGAAAATGGTCGACCCAGTTTGGTGTGGTTGTAAGCTCAGGACGCAGACATCCGGGGCTAGCAAGCCCTGGGCGCCCGCGCACTAAGTGGGGCTGCCCTGGACGCTAGGGTCAGACCCGCACGCATGACTGCACCCAGTGAGTGAGAGTGAAGACGCTTGGGGGGGCCTTGGCTTTGGGTCTTGCATCAAGACCCAGGGTTGGGTCCAAGGTCAGACCCATTGCTCATGGGTCTTGCATCGAGGACCCATTTCGGCAGGGTCTCGTGTCAAGACCCAGGTATGTCCAACGAATATGATTAATCATCAGAATAGGTGCACATGCTGCCACTCTATGCAATTGTCCAATCCCTACAGCTTCCCCTATACCATCAGGGATTTAATTTTTATCAACAATACAACCAACATCACATCTTCATTTAATTCTCATTCAACTAGTATTCTCAAACCAATCACAAGAAATTTTCTTTAAGATCTCATACTCTCACTCATTTTCATGTTTATATTCATTCTTATAATTTTGTTATCAAAAAACCATCACTCAACAGCAAATTCCAAACAAAGATTAAAAATTGTTTGATTCCAATCAATTTACCTTAACCAACTCAGAACATTATCTAGTGTCTTAATCCTAACTAAAGTTGTAAATCTCAGTTTTGGGCGTGATTTATCTCTATGAAAGGCCAAAACATGGAAATACAACTTTTATGAAGAAACCAACTCCCAATTATTTTATTTGAAGGCTCAAAATCAACAATCACAATAGCTCATTCTTTATAGCTAAAATTTTGGACGAGGATTTTCATTCCTTGGAAATCCTTTTCAACTTCCAACTTATTTTCATTGCAAAAACAACATCATCCAAGGTTATTTGACATCATTAAATCACATATCCAAACCAATTCTAAAGCAAAATATTCAAACAATTTCCCTACCTCTACAATATAGCAAAGATTAGACCAAAAATAAGAAAACTCATTCCTTTTGGGATTTCTCCTATTATTATTATTATTAATACAACAAAATGATGAACTGTTCATTTTCTTTCGTTCTCTCCTCGTGTGATTAAACATATGCGGCAAATCTTAACAATTAATATTCTTAGATCATTATCACAACAACAATTTCACCCACTAGTTGGAATCCATGACAATCTTTATTAACTAATCAATTTGCCAAAAATACTTATGACTAGCTTTAAATATGTTTTATTTTCCATATTTCTTTCATTTCAATTTCTTCATGATTCCACCCCATTTATATCCACACAACCAACAAGTTAGCTTTGTGTTCAATCAACATGTTCATATAGCAATGTTCCTTACTATTCTTACACAATAATCATACTTCCCCTCATATAAAGAATACACAATTAATCCATAATAATACTAATAACAAGAATATATTTTACCACTACATCTTCCATAAAACCCACTCATACAATTCTAATTTCATTAAAACATGTATTTAATTAAGCTTGCTACATTTTGCCAAAACTAGCAATAGATTCAAAAGGCAATAAGTCATCAAACTCTGATTATTTCTTTCAACCCAAGGGAAAGACAACATATCATAGAGTTTTGCATACTATATCTAAAAATCATAATGATCCAACGGTTAGATCTTCCTAGATCTGTATAAAACCGAGCATACCTGAAAATGGACGAGCTACTGTTCAACATGCACGAAACCTTGCCGGAGAATGATTTGCCGATCTCCATTGTTCATAATGAAGTAAACATCTAGGCGCACCACATATCCAAGAATTAGCATGATCCAACGGTGGAAAAGAGAGAAATCGGCCGCGACCAAACTACCCTGCAGGTGCATTTCCTTTTTGTTTTTTAGGATATGTCCGATGATGATTTCTGTCAAATAGATTGTGTTCCTTACAATGCCTCTAGTCAGTTAGTCGATAAGTGTAATAAGAACAACATATCCAAAATGTAGCATGATCAAACGGTGGATTCCAGAGATATAGCCACCGGAGTATTGTTGGTTTTACTCCAAAATCTCTGACTCTCTCTATCCGCTTTTCTCTATTTTTTTTTTTTTTTTTTTTTTAATTGGTGGCCTTTGCAGTTTTATAGGCACCTTTTTCCATAATTATAATTTTGTCCCTCGTTCATGCCTTTATGTATTTTATTTTATTTTTCATGTAAACTATCTGGTTTATTTCTGCTTAAATCGTTAGTCTTTACCAAACTTCGATTGGGATAAGATATTTAACCAAGGTAAAAAATATATTAATAGACTTCATGCAAAATTTCATCCCGATCCTATGATTGGATTGAGAATTCCCCTTCTAAATAAACTTGTTCAGTTCATGACTTTTCATAAACAATCTAGATTTTTCTTGTTCCATCTTCACAAACAAAAATCATATCAATTATCCTTTTAAACCTTTACGGTCATTTTATTATTTTGAAATGCATTCATTTTAGGATTTCACCTTTATTTATTTATCGGGCTTATTACCGTTTCAAAATAACATCACTGATTTTTAATCGGTGCTTGCACTTTTAGTCCTACCCTTTTACATTGAACTATCCTTTATTGTAATGCATTCTTTATTACCTCACTTATTTCCTAAAAAATATTTTATTATTTTTTCATTATTTTATCCATCAAAACACGTTACCAGTTTCTCTATCCTTATGAATTCTAAATCAAAATTCATTTTATAGAGGTCATCTCTTCCATTATATATCATTATTTATCTATTATTTCTAATTTTGGTATCAGAGCCGAGGACGGCTCGTCTTAAGGTGGGGAGATTGTAAGATCCCACATCGGCAGCGGCCCGTCAGAGCCGGGACCTTATAAGTGCATGCTCACCTTGATTAGTAAGACGCGTTTTGGGGTCATGCTTGGCTACCAAGAACAAAACCGTGAGGGGGACCTGGGTGGAAGCCCTGTATTTGGGTGGACTGGGAGGCCCAAAGCGGACAATATCTTGCTAGTGAGGTAGGGTGTTACACTTATATCCAACATGTGATGTATGGCGTTTCTTGTGGCAATTGAGTCGATGCAGAGAACTGGAACAAGAAGATTCATGGTACCATTACCACACACACTAACGGATCCATTCTATTCATTTCACATGAAAAAATAATGGTAAGATTTTGTTTTATTAAAGAAATATGCAAAAGATAAAGGTCTTTCAAGTTAAGAAGACATGGTCATATAGAGGGATTTTAGACCTCTGCATGTCTTGAAGGATATCTAAGACACTTATATCCAGCATTTGATGTATGAGCGTTTCTTATGACAATTATAGTACGGTGTGGAGACCTACAACAGGAAGATTGCTAATCCTCTCGATTTCGCATGATGATAATGTGACATGATTTCGCATGAAATTGCTAATCCTCTCAACTCAATGTTAAAAAGAAATATATGCTAAAACTCTAATTGAGATTGCGTTTGAATTGGTTTACATCTAAAACTATAGTTTAAAAAAAATTCAAATTTAAAGTTAATATAACATTCCTCGCCTATGTCTTTTTTATTTGGTTGTGCCTTCCATTTCCCATACGAGGAGGAGAACAAAAGATATACATCATCGTATGAATGATATTATGGCTTAAAATGCTTGATATATACAAGTGAGAGATGTATTTTGTTAGGAGGATAGAGTAAGGCTTGTGACTCTGGATCAATATAAGAACATAAATATAGTTAACATGCCAAAACACTCGTATATATATATATATTTTGTAGATCAGGAAAAGAAAACTCTCTCTCAACAACATCTCTGTTAAGAAATTCTATGATCTGAAAAAACCGGCTGTGTCTCAAAACAACAGATCCATGACGGTGCCACGGCCGGGGACAGTAGGTGGTGTTTCATTCTAGCTTGACCAAAAGAAAGAAAGTGATGGATTATTTTGAGTAAGTAACTGAGTACGTGAAGGAAAAGAAGTAAGGATTTTTCGCAACAGTTCTTCCATGTTGTTAAGCAGAGATAGCCTCATGATTATACGAAAAAGAAAAGAAAAAACAATTGGCATTTCACATTATATATTGGAACTGTATGGGACAAAAAATTATAGAAAATGTACCTCCTAAAACAATTAATTCCTATATGCTGGAAGATGGCACAAAAAAACTGGGCCATGTCCCTATCACATGCCAGATCCTTCCTGGACTTGAGGGGGCAAAAAGGAGCAGCATTTGTGTGGATTTTGTAGAAGAAGAATCAGATCAGGGAGCCGGCAGCTAAAATTCGCCGGAATTCCTGAGTTATACTTGGAATCTAGGATAGAATTTACAAAAATTTGAATCAATCCCTTTAAAAGTTCCAAAGAAATGACTGTTGAGAGTAAGCTTCATCTCCATTGTGATCATCCCCACCGATGCTATATTCAGACGGAGGCGCTGGTGGTGGATAATAATCACCACCCATATGGTCCAGCCCATGATAGAGTCCAAAATCTGAAGCACCCTCGCTAGAATCCAACAAGTTCAAAAACGACCAATCTATAGTATCTCCAGCTCCACTATCAGACGACGATGATGTGTCATTCTCCACATGTTCTGATGATTCACCTCTCATAGCAGTCGACGACGATGTTGGCTCCTCATTAGCAAACCTGGCAGCAACTTCTTGTATTTGTTGCGAACTAAGTGACTGCCCACCAACAATGTCCGGTGGATTGTCGGGGAAATTAAACTTGGCACCGCTACCACGTAAACAATACAAGGCTGCGTCGAATGCACGCGCCGCTTTTAGGGGCGTGTCATAAGATCCTAACCATATTCTCTCCCGACTATTGGGCAGTCTGATTTCGGACACCCACTTCCCCCACTTTCTCTTTCTAACACCCTTGTACTTGGGCTCATGATTTCTATCAGACTGTTGCCCTGATGACGATGATGGTCTTGCCATTTTTTTAATTGTTTGCTTAATTTTTTTTTCCGGACAATCTCGCTAGCTAATGCACTGATTATTAACCTGATCCAAGAAAAAAAAAATTTGCAATTTGGAACGGTTTTCCTTTCTTCTTTTGCTTTTGCTCTCGGTGTAAACGGGAAATTTGTGGTGTGGATAATGAAAATGGCGGCTCGAATGGAAGGTATATATAGTGAGAGAGTGGGTTAGAGAGTGGGTTTGAACCTGGGAGGTCTAACCGTGTTGATCAGGAGAGTCAGAGGGAGGGGAGCGCAGACACGTTGAATTATGAGAGAGGGAGTGATGACGTAAGGAAGGACGTGGGGGTATCAGGTGTGATATTTTGTAGCAGTTACATGGACGAGGAGTGAAAATGCGACTGGAGGACCACAGCTCACTCGCTCTTTCCTCTTTCCGTGATGGCTTGGCTTTGCAACACAGCCGCCATGGTTCCTAACATCGATACCACGTGAGCGAGGTTTTTTTTTTTTTTTTTTTTTTTGTCAACATTCAAATTTTAAATGCAAATCAAAAGGTTCGTTCATGCATTTAAATAAATTAAAAATTATTTATGTTAATAAATAAATTTTTTTATCAATGATAATAAAAGATAAAATTAAGAGATAATTATAAATTAAAATATTTGATTTCACCACGTAAGTTATTTACCCACTTATGTTTACTTTTGTTTATTAAAATTAATTTTTTATTCCTTCAAATGATAATAAAAATAGACAAACACATGAAATTGATTGAATAGAACAAAAAAAATATATATTATGCAATGTTACACACATTAGAAATATTATTCAATTTATTTTTAAAAATAAAGTTCATTTTTATCAAATATAAAAAGGAATTACAGATGCAGTAGAATAATCATTAAAAAAATAAAAACATACAAAATCATTAAAAAATAATAATATACAAAATAATTTAAAAAAACAACCAATATATAAAGGTTAAATTAAAAAAATCACAGAGAAATGATATTAATTTAAATATAAATTTTAAAAATATTTTAAAAAGAATGTATAAATTAAAAATGATCATTTTCAAAATCAGTGAAAAATCCTATAAAAAGAAAATAAAAAAAATAATGGTGCTCAATCTCCAATTAAATAAATGTTGAAACATGAGCTATATCCCTCAAAACTAGGTTATGGATCTTTTAAGTAGATGGGTTGGGAGTTTATTGTCTTCGCACCGAGTAGCAATTTGTTTTTGTGTTTTTTTAAAAAAATATTTTTTATTTTTTAATTTCAAATTAAGTTTTTTTGGTGTTTTCAGATTGTTTTGTTGTGCTAATATCAAAAATAATTTTTTTAAAATAAAAAATTATTTTGATATATCACTCCCAAAAAACTATCACTCCCAAACATCCCTTAAATTGATTAATTGTGTATGTTGCAAGAGAGAGCTACAATGTTGTTTTGGAACTTGTTGTGTAGCACCCCAAATGTTTTTAGTGGGATTTTTATTTTTTCAAATGTTGTGTATATGAAAATTTGTTTTATATAATATCATAAAGACGGTCTCAATTCACCTTCCAACAATTTCATTAAGAAGTATAATGATATAAAATTTATACCATTACATTAATGGGTCTGCAAAACTTTCTAGATTCCAAAACATTTAAATTGTTTACAAAACTTACACTAGATAATACAAAAACATATCCAACAAAGGTGGCTAGATAGCTCGATAACACTTTATGAAAAACTAAGGCCTTCAAGAGAAGTATCTACATAACACACAAGATCATGAAATTTATAATTAATATTTATGTCATCATTCTTACTAACATGAACAACCATGTTGTTATCCACTTTTGACCCTAAAAATTCAATAAAAAGAAAAGAAAAAAATTGAAAATAAATCCAAAATACAAAGGCCCAAAAAATTGAAAAGGGATATATATAAAGAAAACCTAGAAGATTGTCCAAGTTGGTGGTGAAGGACCAAAGTGACAAGTGGAAAAGTTGGAGGACCAAAAAGTATAAAATTAGCAACCCAATTTTGATTGACAAAAGGCCCCATTCATGAAAATATTTTTATTGGGGGTAAATAAATATAAATTTGAATAGGTAAGGACTCAATGAGAATTTTGGAAGGACTTAATTGCAAGAAAAAATAATTTTTGAAGTCAATTTAAACTTTAATTAGAAGAAATTAAAGTCTGGGGGTCGAATTGCAATTTGAAAGAGTTAATTTGGTCAAATCAGGGGTTTAATTGCATAAATATTGAAGTTTGATGGGTAATTAGAAGCTTGATTAAAGAAATATAAAATCAAAGACCAAACTAGAAAAGACACGTGGTTGTAGGGGCTAAAATTGACTAAGTCAAGGGTCAAATTGAAAAAAATTAAAATTTTGATTGTCAATTAAAAGTCCAAGTGCACAAATCAAAAACCAAGGACCAAGATGAAAATGGAGCTAAACTTTGAGGCTAACGATTGAGTTTGGTAGGGGTGAATTTGCATACAATTAAGAGTTTGAGATGTAATTACGGGTAAAATTAAAAGTATTTGGAAGAATAGGGACTAAAATGAAATCTGTAGATCCTAAATTAAAAACTCTAATTTCTAGGGTTTAACTTAGACGATGCGTCATTCAGCAACTGTTTAGCTTCTTTTTTGACAATTATGGCTCATCAAGTAGGCACTTTCAGGCGAATGAATGTGGCGTTTCTGACCATGTCTAGGGCTGTAATCACCACTATTCAACTGAGAAACACTCCCTTTACAAAGATCAACTACTCATATTAAAGATTTACATTCCATTTTCTTCAACAAACTCAACAACATTTTGTTCCCGATCAGCCACTATTGTTGTTATAACCTAATTTTGGTCCATTTGCTTTTAATTTAATTTTTCAGGGATTAAAATTTAAAATTAAAAAATTATGGATTTATTTTGATAAAAAATGTGATTTGTTAACTTGTGAAAAAGCTAGAGACTATAATTTATTTTTTTCATTTTCTCTTTATCATCAAGATGATGATAATTATCTTTTTTTCAAATTTAATTTGAACTTAGTTTGTTTTTTATATATTATAAAATTCTTGTATTATAAATACAGATACCAATACGGACAAAAATGGGGGAGACATTACATAAAAATCTCGGTTTAGCGTCAACAGCTCCATCTTCCCCTGACCAAGAACTTTAATTCCTCTCTATTACCTCACATCCGCCTCCTTTCGAATGACCACCTTTCATCTCCCTCATCTCACAGACCTAGCAGAAGAGAACCCCCATAGCCTCAATCTCAACCCACCTCTCTCAGCCCCACCTGATAACATTCAGAAAGCCAAAACCTCATCCTCTCCTTCCCTCTTTTGGCTTCTCCCCATGACCACTAGATTCTCCCCCACAGTCCAACAACTTCTCTTAAGACCAATACAAACCGTGAGCCACAGCAGCGTCAGGAGCTTTGCTTCACATTCCAAACAGACAACTCTTTTCTGCGTTCTGCACCAGCACGCAACCATTACTAATAGTCACAGTTCCTCAATGCACTGTGAGAATGCACCAGCATTGTTGCAACAACCTTCTCTTATTAGTAAAGACAGGGGACGTGAAGGGAGAACAGGTAAAAAAATCAGAGAAAGGGGACGAGAACGAACAGTGGAGAAGGAACCATAAGACAAACAAAGGGGACAAACACAGATAGAAATGCAAAGGAGAATAGGGGGTAGCACAAGACGAGAAGAAGAAAAGGAGAGTTTTTTTTCGGCCAGCAACCTCATGCCTTGATTGCCATCGTCCTCGGCTTGCAGCAACCAGGTAAGTTCCTCTTCTTTCCTTGTTTTGCTAAATTAATTAACTTGTTATTATTGTATGCATATGTGAATTACTCACGCATGCAGGCAACAATGGCTCTTTTTTTTCTAAAAACAATTGAGACCGGACTACATCAATAATAAACAAATATAAAATAAAAATAAAAATAAAAGTAAAAATAAAAATAAAAATAATTTCCTTTTGTTTGCGGATTTATTTATTAGCGTTAAAGTCAATAATATTGCATTTTTTAGATTACATAATATTTATCATCGCCAGAATTAAAAATACTTATAGGTGAATATTCACCGATACCAGAGTTAAAAATATTATAGAAGGCTACAAAAAATGAAACAAAGAAAAACTTGTAGCAATATAAGACAAAATCAGTAATGTAACCTGCCTCAGGTAGGATGCTTAAAGGGTGATAGTAGCTTTCCTTTCGCGTAACCAATCACGTGCCATAATGATGATGATGTGACATGATTTCGCATGAAATTGCAAATCCTCTCGACTCAATGTTAAAAAGAAATATATGCTAAAACTCTAATTGAGATTGTGTTTGAATTGGTTTACATCTAAAACTATAGTTTAAAAAAAATTCAAATTTAAAGTTAATATAACATTCCTCGCCTATGTCTTTTTTATTTGGTTGTGCCTTCCATTTCCCATACGAGGAGGAGAACAAAAGATATACATCATCGTATGAATGATATTATGGCTTAAAATGCTTGATATATACAAGTGAGAGATGTATTTTGTTAGGAGGATAGAGTAAGGCTTGTGACTCTGGATCAATATAAGAACATAAATATAGTTAACATGCCAAAACACTCGTATATATATATTTTGTAGATCAGGAAAAGAAAACTCTCTCGACAACATCTCTGTTAAGAAATTCTATCATCTGAAAAAACCGGCTGTGTCTCAAAACAACAGATCCATGACGGTGCCACGGCCGGGGACAGTAGGTGGTGTTTCATTCTAGCTTGACCAAAAGAAAGAAAGTGATGGATTCATTTGAGTAAGTAACTGAGTACGTGAAGGAAAAGAAGTAAGGATTTTTCGCAACAGTTCTTCCATGTTGTTAAGCAGAGATAGCCTCATGATTATACGAAAAAGAAAAGAAAAACAATTGGCATTTCACATTATATATTGGAACTGTATGGGACAAAAAATCATAGAAAATGTACCTCCTAAAACAATTAATTCCTATATGCTGGAAGATGGCACAAAAAAACTGGGCCATGTCCCTATCACATGCCAGATCCTTCCTGGACTTGAGGGGGGAAAACGGAGCAGCATTTGTGTGGATTTTGTAGAAGAAGAATCAGATCAGGGAGCCGGCAGCTAAAATTCGCCGGAATTCCTGAGTTATACTTGGAATCTAGGATAGAATTTACCAAAATTTGAATCAATCCCTTTAAAAGTTCCAAAGAAATGACTGTTGAGAGTAAGCTTCATCTCCATTGTGATCATCCCCACCGATGCTATATTCAGACGGGGGCGGTGGTAGTGGATCATAATCACCACCCATATGGTCCAGCCCATGATAGAGTACAAAATCTGAAGCACCCTCGCTAGAATCCAACAAGTTCAAAAACGACCAATCTATAGTATCTCCAGCTCCACTATCAGACGACGATGATGTGTCATTCTCCACATGTTCTGATGATTCACCTCTCATAGCAGTCGACGACGATGTTGGCTCCTCATTAGCAAACCTGGCAGCAACTTCTTGTATTTGTTGCGAACTAAGTGACTGCCCACCAACAATGTCCGGTGGATTGTCGGGGAAATTAAACTTGGCACCGCTACCACGTAAACAATACAAGGCTGCGTCGAATGCACGCGCCGCTTTTAGGGGCGTGTCATAAGATCCTAACCATATTCTCTCCCGACTATTGGGCAGTCTGATTTCGGACACCCACTTCCCCCACTTTCTCTTTCTAACACCCTTGTACTTGGGCTCATGATTTCTATCAGACTGTTGCCCTGATGACGATGATGGTCTTGCCATTTTTTTAATTGTTTGCTTAATTTTTTTTTCCGGACAATCTCGCTAGCTAATGCACTGATTATTAACCTGATCCAAGAAAAAAAAATTGCAATTTGGAACGGTTTTCCTTTCTTCTTTTGCTTTTGCTCTCGGTGTAAACGGGAAATTTGTGGTGTGGATAATGAAAATGGCGGCTCGAATGGAAGGTGTATATAGTGAGAGAGTGGGTTAGAGAGTGGGTTTGAACCTGGGAGGTCTAACCGTGTTGATCAGGAGAGTCAGAGGGAGGGGAGCGCAGACACGTTGAATTATGAGAGAGGGAGTGATGACGTAAGGAAGGACGTGGGGGTATCAGGTGTGATATTTTGTAGCAGTTACATGGACGAGGAGTGAAAATGCGACTGGTGGACCACAGCTCCCTCGCTCTTTCCTCTTTCCGTGATGGCTTGGCTTTGCAACACAGCCGCCATGGTTCCTAACATCAAATTAAAGCTAAATAGCTATTTCACATGCGATACCACGTGAGCGTGGTTTTTTTTTTTTTTTTTTTGACAACAAACAAATTTTAAATGCAAATCAAAAGGTTCGTTCATGCATTTAAATAAATTAAAAATTATTTATGTTAATAAATAAATTTTTTTTATCAATGATAATAAAAGATAAAACTGAGAGATAATTATAAATTAAAATATTTGATTTCACCACATAAGTTATTTACCCACTTATGTTTACTTTTGTTTATTAAAATTAATTTTTTATTCCATCAAATAATAATAAAAATAGACAAACACATGAAATTGATTGAATAGAACAAAAAAAAAACATATTATGCAATGTTACACACATTAGAAATATTATCCAATTTATTTTTAAAAATAAAGTTCATTTTTATAAAATATAAAAAGGAATTACAGATGCAGTAGAATAATCATTAAAAAAATAAATACATACAAAATCATTAAAAAAATAAATATATACAAAATAATTAAAAAAACAACCACTATATAAAGGTTAAATTAAAAAAATCAAAGAGAAATGATATTAATTTAAATATAAATTTAAAAATATTTTAAAAAGAATGTATAAATTAAAAATGGTCATTTTCAAAATCAGTGAAAAATCCTATAAAAAAAATAATGGTGCTCAATCTCCAATTAAATAAATGTTGAAACATGAGCTAAAAAAACCAAGAACAGTCGGGTGAATCTTCTAAACCCGGGTTAATCTTCCAAATTCATAACCTATGAAATCCTTGAAACTCGAACTCAATTAATAAACTATATTCCAAGCCAATTTAATGTTGAGGAAGGAAAATAGAAAAAAATCAATTTAAAAAATTCACTAAAGTAGAAAAATAACAAAAAAACAAATAAGGATCAAAGTTGATAGGAAACAAATTGAAGGATGATGAAATCATAAAAATAATCCAGTCATAAAAATTAACTAAAAAATCAAATCACAACCAAAAGAATGAGGATCAAATCTAACATACAAAAACATTAGAGGATGAAATTGAAAATTAATTTTAATTTTATAAACTACGTCAAATAAAACAAATAGCAGTAAAAAAAATAAGAACTAAATTTGAAAAAAAAAATTGAAAGGCTTCTTTAAGAATTTGCAGGGTTAGACACAAAAATCTTAGAGGAGAGAGGAAAAAAAAACCATAAAAAATATTGTTGGCACCAAACTGAAGTTTCGTTCACCGCGTGTGCCGCCTAAAAATTGAGGTTTTGCAATATGATTTGAACGCTACCCTTGAAGTTAGTGTTTAGTCGGCAAACGATGCCACACGCATTGCTTGAACAACGTGGCGACCACCCACACGTGCAACATATGCATCAACTATTTTTTTTAATAATATTTATTTTTTATATTTATAAAATTACTCTTCTACTAACTTAATAATAACAAAAACCCTAATGAAAAATAAAAAAAAATCCCTAGATATAAGTTAAAGAAACTTCAACTTGGATATTTAAGTTATTTTATTGTGCTTAATAATGAAAAATATGAAAACGTCCATGTATGCCAACTTAAAAAATAAAGTTAATCTAAGGGTATACTATTCATTTTATTTTGCAATATAAAATTGAAAATAATTAATTGTTCTTTTTGAATGTAGCAATGGCTAATGCATTCTTGTGAAATTATAAAATTACCTCTAATAGCTAGTTTTGAAGTTTTGTTTATCAAGGATAAAATAAATATTTTATTATGGATTACTATATTGAAATAATCACGTCTTTTAGAATTTTGTTAGTCAATTTTATCTATTTTATTTTGGTTTCATTAGCTTAATTATAATATTATGAGGAAAATAAAATATTTTTAAAAATTACTTTTCCTTTTATTTTTCTTTGGTCCTTCCCACGTCCATTAAATAAATGTCTTTTATCGTAACAACGAAGTACTTTGTTCTCCACACATATATAGAATTAAATAATAGAAATAGTTTTGTTGGGGTGTTGGATTCATTTAATTGGAGCTTATTATTACTCATACGAGACCTAAACAATATCAATGTTTGGATTGGAGACATTTCATGAGAATTTATAATAAAATGAGTAATTTTTAGATGAGTGCTAATGAAGATCCAGTTAGTTAAAAATCTTCTTCATTTTTTTCATCATACAGAGGTGGAGTTGTATCCTTTTAATTTTTATTTTATTTTATTTTGATCCTTCAATTTTTGGGTATTTCATTATTCATTCCCTTATGGATCAAGAGATAATATCATTGGGGATTCATATAGTTTCAAATTAATGTTTTTTGGTGTTTTCAGATCGTTTTGTTGTGCTAATATCAAAAATAATTTTTTTAAAATAAAAAAATTATTTTGATATATCACTCCCAAAAAACTATCACTCCCAAACATCCCTTAAATTGATTAATTGTGTATGTTGCAAGAGAGAGCTACAATGTTGTTTTGGAACTTGTTGTGTAGCACCCCAAATGTTTTTAGTGGGATTTTTATTTTTTCAAATGTTGTGTATGTGAAAATTTGTTTTATATAATATCATAAAGACGGTCTCAATTCACCTTCCAACAATTTCATTAAGAAGTATAATGATATAAAATTTATACTATTACATTAATGGGTCTGCAAAACTTTCTAGATTCCAAAACATTTAAATTGTTTACAAAACTTACACTAGATAATACAAAAACATATCCAACAAAGGAGGCTAGATAGCTCGATAACACTTTATGAAAAACTAAGGCCTTCAAGAGAAGTATCTACATAACACACAAGATCATGAAATTTATAATCAATATTTATGTCATCATTCTCACTAACATGAACAACCATGTTGTTATCCACTTTTGACCCTAAAAAATTCAAGAAAAGAAAAGAGAAAAAAATTGAAAATAAATCCAAAATACAAAGGCCCAAAAAATTGAAAAGGGATATACATAAAGAAAACCTAGAAGATTGTCCAAGTTGGTGGTGAAGGATCAAAGTGACAAGTGGAAAAGTTGGAGGACCAAAAAGTATAAAATTAGCAACCCAATTTTGATTGACAAAAGGCCCCATTCATGAAAATATTTTTATTGGGGGTAAATAAATATAAATTTGAATAGGTAAGGACTCAATGAGAATTTTGGAAGGACTTAATTGGAAGAAAAAATAATTTTTGAAGTCAATTTAAACTT
Organism: Populus deltoides; assembly: GCA_015852605.2. NCBI lineage: Eukaryota > Viridiplantae > Streptophyta > Magnoliopsida > Malpighiales > Salicaceae > Populus > Populus deltoides. The sequence goes on from CM027587.2 coordinate 13,210,183, forward strand.
TAATTGGAAGAAATTAAAGTCTGGGGGTCGAATTGCAATTTGAAAGAGTTAATTTGGTCAAATCAGGGGTTTAATTGCATAAATATTGAAGTTTGATGGGTAATTAGAAGCTTGATTAAAGAAATCCAAAATCAAAGACCAAACTAGAAAAGACACGTGGTTGTAGGGGCTAAAATTGACTAAGTCAAGGGTCAAATTGAAAAAAATTAAAATTTTGATTGTCAATTAAAAGTCCAAGTGCACAAATAAAAAACCAAGGATCAAGATAAAAATGGAGCTAAACTTTGAGGTTGACGATTGAGTTTGGTAGGAGTGAAATTGCATAAAATTAAGAGTTTGAGATGTAATTACGGGTGAAATTAAAAGTATTTGGAAGAATAGGGACTAAAATGAAATCTGTAGATCCTAAATTAAAAACCCTAATTTCTAGGGTTTAACTTAGACGATGCGTCATTCAGCAACTGTTTAGCTTCTTTTTTGACAATTATGGCTCATCGAGTAGGCATTTTCAGGCGAATGAATGTGGCGTTTCTGACCATGTCTAGGGCTGTAATCACCACTATTCAACTGAAAAACACCCCCTTTACAAAGATCAACTACTCACATTAAATATTTATATTCCATTTTCTTCAACGAACTCAACAACATTTTGTTCCCGATCAGCCATTATTGTTGTTATAACCTAATTTTGGTCCATTTGCTTTTAATTTAATTTTTCAGGGATTAAAATTTAAAATTAAAAGATTATGGATATATTTTGATAAAAAGTATGATTTGTTAACTTGTGAAAAAACTAGGGATTATAATATATTTTTTTTATTTTTTTTTTATCATCAAGATAATGATAGTTATTCTTTTTCAAATTTAATTTGAACTTAGTTTGTTTTTTATATATTATAAAATTCTTGTATTATCAATACAGATATCAATACGGACAAAAATGGAGGAGACATTACATAAAAATCTCGGTTTAGCGTCAACAGCTACATCTTCCCCTGACCAAGAACTTTAATTCCTCTCTATTACCTCACATCCGCCTCCTTTCGAATGACCACCTTTCATCTCCCTCATCTCACAGACCTAGCAGAAGAGAACCCCCATAGCCTCAATCTCAACCCACCTCTCTCAGCCCCACCTGATAACATTCAGAAAGCCAAAACCTCATCCTCTCCTTCCCTCTTTTGGCTTCTCCCCATGACCACTAGATTCTCCCCCACAGTCCAACAACTTCTCTTAAGACCAATACAAACCGTGAGCCACAGCAGCGTCAGGAGCTTTGCTTCACATTCCAAACAGACAACTCTTTTCTGCGTTCTGCACCAGCACGCAACCATTACTAATAGTCACAGTTCCTCGATGCACTGTGAGAATGCACCAGCATTGTTGCAACAACCTTCTCTTATTAGTAAAGACAGGGGACGTGAAGGAGAACAGGTAAAAAAATCAGAGAAAGGGGACGAGAACGAACAGCGGAGAAGGAACCATAAGACAAACAAAGCGGACAAACACAGATAGAAATGCAAAGGAGAATAGGGGGTAGCACAAGACGAGAAGAAGAAAAGGAGAGAGTTTTTTTTCCGGCCAGCAACCTCATGCCTTGATTGCCATCGTCCTCGGCTTGCAGCAACCAGGTAAGTTCCTCTTCTTTCCTTGTTTTGCTAAATTAATTAACTTGTTATTATTGCATGCATATGTGAATTACTCACGCATGCATGCAACAATGGTTCTTTTTTTTCTAAAAAAAATTGAGACCGGACTACATAAATAACAAACAAATATAAAATAAAAATAAAAGTAAAAATAAAAATAAAAATAGTTTCCTTTTTTTTGCGGATTTATTTATTAGCGTTAAAGTCACTAATATTGCATTTTTTAGATTACATAATATTTATCATCGCCAGAATTAAAAATACTCATAGGTGAATATTCACCGATACCAGTATCAAAAATATTATAGAAGGCTACAAAAAATGGAATAAAGAAAAACTTGTAGCAATGTAAGACAAAATCAGCAATGTAGCCTGCCTCAGGTAGGATGCTTAAAGGGTGATAGTAGCTTTCCTTTCGCGTAACCAATCACGTACCATAGAATCTATGTTGGCTAGTTATGGTTCCTAGTGACCATAATACTAGGTGGCGACTCCTTAAACATAGATCTTTTTTCCCCAAAGCACAAGATGTCAGATTTCTGTTCCTTTTCCATTGAAAATTTTTAATTGGTTGTCGCGATGTCCAGGTGTGACAACTGTATTTTCAGATTCTAGACTGATCAGGTTGACACTTTCAAATGAATAAATATGCAGCAACAAAACTCTAAATTGAGCAAGGATGGATCTATACAAAAGGTGTCCACTCCCTCTACCAAGATCAGGTGGTCTTCAATTTTTCATTGATTGTTGTGATACCCAATTCACAAAATCACTATTTTTTTTTAATATTCACACTTCAAGCTTTCTTAATGGGTTTTTATCAAAGTTTGGTCACGTTTCTCTCAATATCAAAAGGCCAAAAACAAGCTCCCTCATCTCCAAGTTTGGCAAAACCACCAAAACCTCTAAAAACTAAGTTTGTTGCAAAACCACCATTGAAAAACCAGTATAGGTATAGAGCTCACAACTATAAAATATACTCCATAACCCTTTTATTTTGATCAAAGAGCTAAGCTATGATCAATCTATGTTTGAACTCATAAAAAACTCTAGCAAAACCCTATAAATACATCTAGAAAATCATAGCAAAGAGGAGAAAAAAATGAATAAAGGGTTGATAAAGGAACTCTAAGTGTGAAGGTTTTAGATCCTCGCATAAGGATTTCTTAAGCTTTGAAAAGACAACAAGCTTGTGGAAGCAATACTTTACAAGGAAAGTAAAGAGGGCAATAGCTACTCTAGGAACTTGAACGTATATTTTTTTAACCTAAAAGTGGAGTCCATGTGACCTCCTTGAGTGGTTTTTTTATTGTTTTTTGGTCTGTATTTATGTTTACAAGCATGAAGATGAGATTTAGCATACTTGCCAAGTAGTGTTGTGGTTGCCCTTTTTGTTACTATGATAGTTTGATTTTGTTTTCTTAAGTTTTTTTTTTTCATGTTTTAGATGTAATAAAAGCCTTCTACTCTAGTTGTATTTTTATCTAACAATGTTATTTTAGTTTAACTTAAGCAATGCATATTGAACTAATAATGTTTATCCTGGATTTGCTAAGTCTGTTCATGATCAAAATGAGTCTAGAAAAACCAATTTTGAATTTATATTGCCCGAACATGTGGGCTGTTTTAAGTTAATAGTTTTTTAATTTGAAACATCTTGTATAATTTAGATGATTTGATGTTGTTTGTTAGTTCTTTTGATTCAAATATGCTTGGTTATGGTAATGTGGTTTGTTAAAACTAAGAAACATTTTTAGAGGCCTAAAATGTCAATTCTAGGTTTGGTAGTGGATGATTTTATATCTAGGCATTTTTTGGGTTCTAAGGTAGTGTTCTTCATTTTCTTAGAAAAAACATTGTCTTAGCCCCATGATTTGGATCTATTTTGGTCCAATTCTTTGCACATAACCTTTTGGTCGACTTTATTAGACAATAATATAGGGTTTATTTGCATCAATAACATACTTTTAAGTTTGATTTTGTTTTGGATTGTGGTAGGTCTTGGTTTATTTTTCAGGTCAAACCAATGCATTTTGGTTCGGTTTATGGTCGAACCAAAAGTTTTGAGTCAATCCAGTTGGGTCAAAATTAGGTCAAAAGTTAAGACCCTGTTTGGTTAGCAATGTTTTTATTAATGGTTTTCTTTGGCTTAAGGGTGTGTTTGACAAACACCCCCAAAATCTATTTTGATAATTTTGGTTTTAGGAAAAAAATGGATTTTTGCCAAACATGACCTTAAAAAAATGATTTCTACTTGTTGCATACAGCCCAATCCTTACAACAAAACATGACCTTAAAAATGTTTTCTTAGCATTGTTTTAGAAATTTTTTATCTTTTTTAAAATATATTTTAAAAACATTTACAATAAGTTTGTAAAATTTCTGAAGTATTTAGCCAATATTTCAATAACCCTAAAATTAATGGTCAACATTTTGATATAAATGTTGGACCTACAAGTAAGCTAGTATTTAAATATCAAAAGTTGACTAGAAAATTCTCAGAATTATTTTGATTATTCACCAATTTTAATTGGGAGTATTTTCACCATAATATACGAGTTATGAAAAACTCTTTCGCCTTTCAGGATAGGTGAACCCTGTCTAAGCATATAAGCCCATAATAAATTCAAATTGCCAAATTTATTCATGAGTGTAAATCTTTGTTCTGAGTCATAGACGGATCACAAGTTAGGAATCCATTAACACTTTTAAACCACATCTAGACCACACAACACAGCTTACCTCATGTAAAGTGCGCTAACGGATCGTGAATGATTTAAAAAATCAGCAATAATAAATCTGATGAAAATGGAGGAAGGATGGGTCTGATTGGTTATCTTTCTTTTGGTGTTTAGGCTGGATTATAGTGATTTTAAGGTAAATAAGATGGAGGATAGACTAGAATGATACTTTGATAAGTCGATCTGGACACCACAAAAATCAATCTAGGATTTCGACGCCACACTCTTTGTGATTGAAGAGTGATAAGTTAGGTAGGATTCTTTCCAAAATCAATTTGGAAGAACAACTCTTAATTCTTTGAATTAAGTTTCAAATCTTGGCCAAAAAGTGTTTATTACATATTCTGATACTATATTTATAATTAGAACATCCCTCTATAGTTAGGAAAATTCAACATGACAAAAGTCAAGCCCAAAAATTAGACTTTGACAAAGTAATTAGACAAATTTAATTAGCACATGTTTTCTAACCTTAATTGAAAGATAAACAGTCCAAATTTAAAATAGTTATAACTTCTTGCACAAAAGTCCAATGCAATCATGGTTGGACAATCTAGAAAGATCACGTTTTGAACTTGAAATCCATCTAGATTAGTCTTGTCTTCACATGCAATGGATGACTTCAAAATCGGGTTCAAATTCATCTACTATTTTGATCGTAAACATCATCAATTTCTTCACTTATTTGTATTATCAATCCAAACTCAAATAGCCCAACATCAAAAGAACCATTAAAGGCTTTTCCCATGTCCAAGTTTCAATTATAGGCAAATAAGAACCTTTGAACTAATTTCGAACATATTGCTAGCTTTTAACTCCGAAGCAGCATCAATCATTCCAATTTGACTCATCAAAGCCCTTTGCAGTTGTTTCGCTCTCGTTCTTGTTATTGGGCCATCTGAATCTTCTTGTAGATTAGGTTCAGCTTTACGAGATGGATTATAATCCCCATGATGCACATCATCAGCCCCAGGTTGAGAATGATTTGTCCTCAAATCAGTATTGTCAATATCATCCAAGTATGGAGTCAAGTCTTTCATATTAAAAGTAGCTGATACGTTGTAATCACCAGGAAGATCTACCTTATATGCATTGTCATTCACCTTTTCTAAAATCCAAAATGGACCATCAACTCTTGGCATCAACTTGGAATTACATTTGCTTGGAAATCTGCGCTTACTAATATGAATCCAAACAAGATCTCCAGGTTCAAACCTAACCATTTTCCACCTCTTGTTAGCTTATTTAGCATACTTTGTCATTTTCTCCTTAATATGTAATCGAACCTGCTCATGTAGTTTCTTCATCAATTCTGCCTTTTTAATTCCATCCATAGATGTCCTCTCATCAATTGGAATATGAACAATATCAGTAGGAACACAAGGATTAAAGCCATACACAACCTCAAATGGCGAAAATTTTATAGCCCCATGCACACTACGATTATATGCAAACTCCACAATAGGCAAACAAGTATCCCAACCCTTCAAATTCTTATGTATAACAACTCGTAACAAAGAATATAAAGTTCGGTTTGCTACCTCAGTTTGTGGATGACATGTCATACTGAAAAGTAACTTCATTCCAAGCTTCCTCCAAAGAGTCTTCTAAAAGTGGCTTAAGAACTTTATATCATGATCAAAGACAATGCTTTTAGGAACTCTATGCAAATAAACAATCTCTTGAAAGAACAAATCAGCAACATGTACTGCATTGTCAGTTTTGTTGCAAGGAATGAAATAAGATATTTTGGAGAATCAATCAACCACAACCAATATTGAATCCTTTCTACGTTGTGTTCTTGGTAACCCAAGTACAAAGTCTATGCTAATATCCATCCATGGTTGCTCTGGAATAGGCAACGACATATACAGCCCATATGCATTCTTTTTACCCTTAGCTTTCTTACAAATAGCACATCTCTTAATCACCTTGTGCACATCATGTAACATGCTAGGCCAAAAAAAATATTCTTTCAGCAACTTATAAGTCTTCTTCTCCCTAAAATGACCACTAAGACCACCATCATGAGCCTTTCGCACAAGCAACTCCCAAAACGAACTTGAAGGAATACACATTCTGCCCATTTTGAACAAGTAACCTTCATGCATAAAGAACCCATCACAAGCTCCCTTGGCACATCAGCAGCCACATTAGCAAAGTAGGAATCATTAGCATACTGATCCTTCACTTGTTCAAAACCCATCAGCTTTGCATTCAACATAGAGATCAATGCATACCTCCTAGAAAGAGCATCAACAACCACATTAACTTGCCCTTTCTTGTACTTTATGACATAAGGAAATGACTCTATAAACTCCACCCATTTAGCATGTCTCCGATTCAGCTTGCTTTGCCCCTTAAAATGTTTCAAGGATTAATGATCAGTATGTATAACAAATACTTTAGGCAACAAGTAGTGATGCCATACCTTTAGAGCTCGAATCAAAGCATAGAACTCCCTATCGTAAATAGAGTAGTTCAAATGTGCTCCATTTAACTTTTCACTGAAGAATGCATTTGGCCTCTTTTCTTGCATCAAAACAGCCCCAATTCCAACTTCGGAAGCATCACACTCTATTTTGAATGTTTTAGCAAAGTCTGGAAGTGCTAAAACTAGAGCAATACACAACTTTTCCTTAATTAGTTCAAAAGCATTCTCCGCATCTTCACTCCATCTAAACTCGTTCCCTTTTTTCGAGCATTCTGTCATAGGAGCAACAATAGAGCTGAAGTCTTTCACAAATTGCCTGTAGAAAGAAGCTAAACCATGGAAACTCCTTACATCAGCGATACTAGCAGGTTTTGGCCAGTCCTGAATTGCCTCAATTTTCTCGTCATTAACCTTAACTCCCTTGCTAGAGATAATATATCCAAGAAACCCGACACTTTCTTTATAGAAGTAACACTTTGTAAGTTTCACATACAACTTAGAATCTCGCAAAGTTTCAAACACAACTCTAAGATGCTTCACATGATCATCAAAGGTCTTGCTATACACCAGGATATTGTCAAAATATACTACAACAAACAACCCAATATACCTCCTCAAAACATGATTCATAAGCCTCATAAATGTACTAGGCGCATTAGATAACCCAAATGGCATTACCATCCATTCATATAACCCCTGTTTAGTTTTAAATGTTGTTTTCCATTCATCTCCCTCTTTCATTCGAATTTGGTGATAACCACTCATCAAATCAACTTAAGAAAACAATGTAGCACCATGCAACTTGACACGATCAAAGAGTTTATGTCTTATCCCAAGTGCAGGAGTGTCGAAGTAATAAATAACCCGGTAAGACTGGGGTTGAACCACAGAGAGGTGAGTTATATAAATTACAAACAATAAAATGATATTGATGTTGAAGAGAACTTTGAGATGTAATCATTATGAAAAGATTAAATAAGGATAAAACAATTGTCAAGGTTAGAGGATCCACTAATGGTATTTTAAATAAATATAATATAAACTCTTTTTATTACTTAACTGGAAACCACACACAAAGGAGGTTCCAATTAGATGATTTATCATTAATGGCTTATTATAGAGTATTAACATGATCATATTAATCATCTTATCTAAGTAACACCATACTTATAAATATCATCAGGCGTTCATGTTACTAGCTTATGTTAACAACAAATCAAGTTCCTATCATAATAACGATGTCGGCCGAAGACTATGAAGGATCAAGTATTTGATGTACTAAGTGTTATACAACACAAATCTAGATTAACCATTTAACAAGCAAGGTATTAAGAATTAGTAAGATAAAAAGATAAAACATGTTAATAACAATCTTTCTTGGATATAAACATTAAAGTTCATGTTGAGTTTGACACGGCTAAAAGATTGATGTCTTCTTCCAAGTGCAGGAGTGTCGAAGTAATAAATATCCCGGCAAGACCGGGGTCGAACCACAAGGAGGTTAATTGTATAAATTATAAACAACAACAACAACAACAATAAGTTAAAGAGAGCTTTGAGATGTGTTATTGATGTAAGGATTTAACAAGGATAAAATAATTATCAAGGTTAAAGGATCCACTAATGGTATTTCAAACAAGTATAGTATAAACTCTTTTTATTACTCAACTGGAAACCACACACAAAAGAGGTTCCAATCGGATTATAAACATGATTACATTAGTTATCTTATTCAAATAATGCTAATACTTGTAAATGTTGTCAGGCATTCGTGATTATAACTTATGTTAACAACAAATCAAGTTCCTTTCATAGCACAGGTGTCTATTATACCATACGGTTGGGCTATGAAAGTGCCAAGTATTTGTTGTACCAAGGGTTATACAATATAAATCTAGATTATCCATTGAACAAGCAAAGTATTAAAAGTGAACAAGATAACAAATATAAAACATGTTAGTATCAAACATTAAGGTCCATGTTGAGTTTATATTATACTTATTCGTACACCATTAGTGTAACATTTTCACCTTGACATGATAAACTTAGCTAAACATAATGAAAGAGAGAAACATAAATAAATAAGGAAAGGAAATGAAAACATAAGCAAGAGATTGATTTAAGCAAAACTTAAGCATTACAAAATATAAAGAGAGAGCAAGAGCATGATCTTGATCTGAAAACCAAGATGCCTAAATACATTGCAAATGCCTCCTTTTATAGGCCAAAATTCAGAACTATTGATTTGTTGACTAATTGTTTAGTGAGTGGCCACATCTTGACTTGGTGACAATCCTTATCTTCTTGTCTGCCAAAAACATCATTGATAATGTCATAATTTGAACAGATTCAAATCATGAAAGTTCTAGGAAATTATCTCAGCTTTCCAGGATAAAACTTTGAGGTCATTTGGACTTCTAGAACTCGAGATATAGGCTGAACATTGAACAATGTCTGGGCTGCAGGACTAATTCAGACTTCTCTATTGTTGCTATAATTTGGACTTAAAAACGGCCTTTTTTAATCTTGGACTCCCCATGAAAGTTTTAGGCCTATGTCTTAGCTTTCCATCCATATAAATAAAATCTAAATCCAAGATCTATAGCTCCATATATGACCTAATTACCGAACAGTGTTCCAGTTTGGACTGAACCAGCATCTCTTTTCTAAGTTTGGCCCTCTCTTTGTCCTTTCAATTTTCGTACTTAAACTCATCAATCAATCCTTTCATTTATATGATAGGCCTGCATTTAAGATAAACATTTACCATAAATTAAAGGTATCGTATGGTACCAGACTTGTTATTATAAAACATGCTTTAGTTAAGGAGTTATTGATACTTCAAGTGTAAAATGATGATATAAAACCTTGATAAAAATATACTTTTAATTACAAATCAGAGTTTATATTATACCTATTCTAAAACCACTAATGAAACCTTTTCACCTTGACATAATTAACTTAGCTAAACATAATGACGAAGAAAAACATAAATAAACAATATAAGAACATAAACATGATATAAGTTAACTAAGTATAGGAAAGGAAATGAAAAGGCATAAACAAGATATTAAAATAGCATGAAAGAAAACTTGAACATTATAGATATAAAGAAAGAAAGCAAGAACATGATTTTGATCTGAAAACCAAGATGATTAAATACATGGCAAATGCCTCCTTTTATAGGCTAAAATTCAGAACTTTTGATTGGTTGACAAAGAAACTAGTTGGTGGCCAACCATTGACTTGGTGGCTGGTTATTGACATTGTTGGCTGCTGGTTATTGACATTGTTGGCTGGTTATTGATATTGTTAGCTGGCCAAAACTTCATTGCTAACATCAGAATTATAGCTCATTATACTATAAAAGTTGTGGGCAATCGTCTTAGCTTTCCAACAAAAAAACCCAGAGCTTATTTGGACTTCTAGAACTCAAGATATGAACTGAATGATTAGTACTTAAAAGTGTATTTTTATCAAGGTTTTATATCATCATTTTGCACTTGAAGTATTAATAACTCCTTAACTAGAGCATGTTTTATAATAATAGATCTGCTAATTTAACATAGCTTTAATTTATGGTAAATGTTCATTTTAAATGCAGGCATATCTCACAATTCAAAGGATTGATTGATGTGATTAACTATTGAAAGTGAAAGGACAAAGAAACGGCTAAGATTAGAAAGGAGATACCGATTCAATTCAAATTAGAACACTGTTCGGTTATTGGGTCATATCTGGAGCTGTAGATCTTGGATTTCAGCTTAATTTATATGGATGGAAAGCTAAGAAATAGGCCTACAATGTTCATGAATAGTGTAAGACCCAAATCTGCCGTTTTCAAATTCAAAGTTTGGCCAAAAAAGAGAAGTCAGAATCTGTCATGTAATCCAACCCAAACACTGCTTAGACTTTTACCCATATCTGGAGTTCTAGAAGGCCAAATGACGTGAAATTTGGTGGATGGAAGGAAAAGACCATTTCCAACAACTTTCATGAAGAATATTTTGTCAAATTCGGATGGTAACAATGACATTTCATCCAGACAAGAGCTTGAGGTCTATCCACCACGTCCACCAACAGCACTACTCAGTATTTTAGCCATATCTCGAGCTCTAGTGATCCAAATGCTCTGAAATTTTATGGGTAAAAAGATAAGATGATTTCCAACAACTTTCATGGGAACACTTTCCAAATTCTGAATGGATCAATGTCATTTCATCAGCCAAAGTGCTTGAGTGCTGCTGTCCACCAAGTCCACTAAATTAATAGTTGGCCACTACATCAATAATCAATTACCAAATGAATAGTTCTGAATTTTAGCCTATAAAAGGAGGCATTTGCCATTCATTTGAGAAGCTGGGTTCTAAGATCAAGATCATGTTCTTGCTCTCTCTTTATTGTTGTAATGCTTAAGTTTTATTTTCATTAATCTCTTGTTCATGCTTTTCATTTCCTTTACTATACTTAGTTAACTTATATCATGTTTATGTTCTTATATTGTTTATTTATGTTTTTCTTCTTTATAATGTCTAGCTAAGTTAATTATGTCAAGGTGACAAGGTTTCACTAATGGTGTTAGCATAAGTATAATATGAACTCAACATGGACTTCAATGCTTAAATCCTAAACAATTTGCTATTAACATGTCTTATCTTTTTTATCTTATCAATCCTTAATACCTTGCTTGTTAAATGGTTAATCTAGATTTGTGTTGTATAACACTTGGTACATCAAATACTTGATCCTTCATAGTTTTCGACCGACATTGTTATTATGAGAGGAACTTGATTTGTTGTCAACATAAGTTAACATCATGAATACCTGATAAAATTTATAAGTATGGTGTTACGCAAATAAGATGATTAATATGATTATGTTGATAATTTATAAAGAGTTTATACTTTACTTATCTCTAATACTATTAGTGGATCCTCTAACCTTGACATTTGTTTTTATCATTATTTAATCTTTACATTAATCTTCCATCTCAAAGTTCTCATTAATTTCTTCCTCTTCTTCTTCATTATTATTAGTACTACTACTACTACTACTACTAATATTGCTATTATTATTATTATTATTATTATTATTATTATTCTTGTTATATTTTATGCACTTTAAGTATGCTCTGTGTTTGATCAAGGATCCTGACATTGTTGGTCTTGCCTTATTCATCCGCAACGTAAATCTGTTTATATTATATAATATATCTCTTTGATCTTTTCATAAACTCAAGATATAGGTCGAAAACCGTGACCCGATCTTTGAGATCATTCTCGGGTATAACAACGCCACGCATCGAGTATTATTATTATTACTATTACTATTAATATTACTATTACTGTTACTATTACTGTTGTTATTATTATTGTTGTTATTGTTGTTTTATTAATTATAATTTATACAATTAACCTCTCGTGGTTCGACCCGGTCTTGCGGGTTTTTTATTATCTTGTGACACTCCGCACTTGGGATAAGACATCAACTCTTTGATCGTGTCAAGTTTTTGGGGGCCGTTCTTGAGGAGGTAAATTCTTGTATAAATTATAATATTTATTTTATTTTTTATTTTTCACTTTTCTTGTATCTAACTTTTGTTTCTTTTATTTTGTTTCCTTTTCTCTTGTTTTCTTCTTCCTTCTATTCTTTTTCTACATGTGCATGAGAGTTTGGTCACGTACATTGAGTGGTAGACTTTGTAGGGTATCCTCATTATTTTCAGAAAATATGGCTGAAGAAGATAACCAATCACTTCATAATGAGAATAATGAGAATAATCGAGTTAGAACACTAAGAGATCACATGAATCCAACAAGAAAAAGTGCACCCTCATGTATAGTTCTTCCTCCTGATGCATCTCACTTTAATTTTAAGCCAGGCATTATTCAACTTTTACCTTCTTTTCATGGCTTAGATCTAGAAAATCCATACTTGCATTTGCGAGAATTTAAAGAAGTCTGTAATACCTATAATGACTTAAATTGTAGCATGAACACCATCAGATTAAAGCTTTTTCCTTTTTCATTAAAAGATAAAGCTAAAACATGGCTAGTAATCTTAGGTCAGGATCCATTCGTGCTTGGGATGAAATGCAACAATAATTTTTAAAGAAGTTTTTTCCATCTCACAGAACAAACTCATTCAAAAGACAAATTACCACTTTCACTCAAAAATCAGGAGAAACATTTTATCAATGTTGGGATAGGTATCAAGATTTGCTTAATACTTGCCCTTATCATGGTTTTGAAACATGGAGATTGGTTTCACATTTTTATGAAGGATTAACACCTAAAGATAGGCAAATGGTGGAATTGATGTGCAACGGAACTTTTGAAAATAAAGACCCTGATGAAGCAATGGAGTACCTAGACTTGCTAGCCGAAAATGCTAAAAATTAGGACACCACAGGCACTTATGAGGCACCAGGTAAAACTCAACCTCATACATCTAGTGGAGGTATGTACAACCTTAGGGAAGATCATGACCTCCAAGCTAAATTTGCATCTTTAGCTAGAAAAGTCGAGGCACTTGAATTTAACAAGAATGGTCAATTAAAATCTGTTCAAGACATTGTGTGTCAAATCTGTGAAACGAATGAACATGCAACCAATGGCTGTCCAACTTTGCCTTCTTTCAAGGAATGCCTCCATGAACAAGCCCATGTTTTAAACAGTTTCCAAAGGCCCAATCATAACCCATATTTCAGTTGGAAGAGTGGTAACAATAATGCACAAACTTCACAGCCACCGTTTCAAGCACCCCATAATTTCCAAAATTCTCATGGATATGCACCTCCTTATGCTCCACCTCCTAGAAGAAATCTTGAGGAAACATTGCATGCATTCATTGAAAAGCAGGAGACAATCAACACTCAAAATGCTCAAACCATGGCAGATCTAAAAGATGCTCTTGCAAAATTCACATCTTCTCTTAGTTTTCAAGAAAAAGGTAAGTTTCCATCTCAACCACAGCAAAATCCCAAGGGGAAATACAATGCAAATGCAAGTAGTTCTGGAAGCCAACACATGGATCAAGTCAAATCAGTCATCACTCTTCGCAGTGGTACGGTTATTGAAAAACCCACTCTTAAACCTTGTGAGAAAGATGAGTTAATCTTCGAGGGTAAGGAAGGGGTTGAATCTGAACATTGTAAAGAAAAGACTGATTTCCCACCAGCACTTCCATTTCCTCATGCCATGACCAAACAAAGGAAAGTCAATCACAACTCTAAAATCTTTGAAACTTTCAAACAGGTAAGGATCAATATTCCTTTGTTATATGCTATTAAACAGGTACCTTCTTATGCTAAATTTTTAAAAGATCTATGCACTGTGAAGAGAAAACTGAATGTGAAAAAGAAAGCCTTTTTAGCTGAACAAGTAAGTGTCATTCTTCAGAACAATAATGCTTTGAAGTATAAAGACCCTGGTTGTCCTACAATTTCTTGCTTTATTGGAGAACATAAAATTGAAAGAGCTTTACTTGATCTTGGAGCTAGTGTGAATTTACTTCCATATTCAGTCTTTCAGAGTCTCAATCTAGGTGAGTTAAAACCAACTTCTGTAACTCTTTTACTTGCCGATAGATCTGTAAAAGTGCCTAGAGGAATAGTTGAAGATGTGTTAGTTCAAGTTGATAAATTCATTTATCTGTGGATTTTATTGTCTTGGATACACAACCTGTTGAAGCATGTAATTCAATTCCTGTTATTTTAGGACGTCCGTTTCTTGCAACTTCTAATGCATTGATTAATTGTAGGAATGGACTGATGAAGTTATCATTTGGAAACATGACATTGGAGATGAATATTTTCAACATTAGCAAGCAACCTGGAGATAATAATGATTTACAGGAAGTGGACTTTATTGAAAAATTAGTTCATGATCAATTTGAAACTATTTCTAATGAAATTGAGTTTAATGAATCTGAGAATTTGCAAATGATTTATTTTCAGGAAGAATCAAAGGCAAGTAATTGGAGACCACAAATTGGGGAATTGCCATCACAATCAATTGAGTCCATACCTTTCAGTGTTCAACCACCAAAACCTGATCTGAAGTCGTTACCATTCAATCTCAAATACTCATTTTTGGGAGAAAATGACACTTTTCCGGTAATAATTTCTTCCAAACTTAATGCACATCAAGAAGGTAAGTTATTACAAACTCTGAAAATGCACAAAAATGCATTAGGATGGACCATAGTCGACATAAAAGGAATCGGTCCTTTGATTTGCACACCGGGATTTATTTAGAGGAAAATGCTAAACCCTCTAGAGAAATGCAACGAAGGCTTAATCCTAATATTAAAGAAGTAGTTAGAAATGAAGTCATTAAGCTTCTTGATAATGGAATCATTTATCCTATTTTCGACAAAGAAATGGGTAAGTACTACCCAAGTTGTACCCAAGAAGTCCTGAGTCACCGTGATAACAAATGAGAAAAATGAGTTAATTCCAACTAGAACCATTACTGGTTGGCGGATGTGCATTGACTATAGAAAATTTAATTCAATGACTAGAAAAGATCATTTCCCTTTACCTTTCATGGATCAAATCCTAGAAAGAGTTGCAGGTCATGAATTTTATTGTTTCCTAGATGGCTATTCAGGTTATAATCAAATTGAAATTGCATTGGAAGATCAAGAGAAGACTACTTTCACATGTCCATTTGGTACTTTTGCATATCGAAGGATGCCTTTTGGTTTATGTAATGCACCAGCCACGTTTCAAAGATGCATGCTTAGCATATTCAGTGATATGGTTGAACGTTTTCTTGAAATTTTTATGGATGATTTTTTTGTTTTTGGTGATTCATTTGATGATTGTCTGACTAACTTAGAAAAGGTTTTGAGCAGCTGTGAAGAGAAGAATCTTGTGCTCAATTGGGAAAAATGTCATTTTATGGTAACAAACGGCATTGTACTTGGTCACATTGTTTCATCAAAAGGAATTGAGGTTGACAAATCTAAAATTGAGTTAATTGCCAACTTACCAACACCAAAATCTGTTAAAGATGTTAGATCATTCTTAGGACATGCTGGTTTTTATAGAAGGTTCATCAAAGATTTTAGTGTCATATCTAAGCCATTGTGTAACCTTCTAACAAAGGAAAATGTTTTTGAATGGACTGAACAATGTGAAAAAGCCTTTGTTAAACTTAAAAACTTGCTTACTTCTGCTCCTATCATTCAACCTCCTGATTGGTCATTACCTTTTGAAATAATGTGTGATGCTAGTGATTATGTCGTAGGTGCTGTCTTAGGACAAAGAAAAGATAAGAAACCCTATGTGATTTACTATGCAAGTAAAACTTTAAATAGTGCTCAAATGAATTACACTACCATTGAAAAGGAATTACTGGCAGTAGTATTTGCATGTGACAAGTTCAGATCTTATCTTGTTGGCTCACCTGTTGTTGTTTTTAGTGATCATGCAGCTTTGAAATATCTTCTTTCAAAAAAAGGATTCTAAAGCTAGATTAGTACGATGGATTTTGTTACTTCAAGAATTTGATATCACAATCAAAGACAAGAAAGGCACCGAAAATGTTGTCACGGATCATTTGTCAAGATTAACAACAGATTCGAGATCCGACATCACACCAATCGATGACTACTTTCCTGACGAATCTTTATTTTCTGTCTCTATAATGCCTTGGTTTGCTAATATTGTTAATTTTCTTGTTTCGGATATTTGCCGACTCATTGGAGCACCTAAGACAAAAAGAAAGTTCTTGAACGAAGTGAAGAACTTTTATTGGGATGACCCTTATTTATTCAAATATTGTCCTGATCAAATATTTCAAAGATGCATTCCTGACAATGAGGTAAGTAGTGTCATTAAGTTTTGTCATTCTGAGGCATGTGGGGGTCATTTCTCATCGAAGAAGACAACTGCAAAAATCTTACAAAGTGGATTTCCTATGGCCCACCATGTTCAAGGACACGCATGCATTCTGCAAAATTTGTGAAAATTGTCAAAAGTTGGGGTCTATTTCAAAACGTCACATGATGCCTTTAAATCCTATCATTGTCATTGAAATATTTGACTGTTGGGGTATAGATTTCATGGGTCCATTTCCTCCTTCATTTGGTTTTATGTACATATTGGTCGCAGTAGATTATGTTTCAAAATGGATAGAGGCAATTCCAAGTCGAAATAATGATCACAAAACAGTGATTAAGTTTTTGAAAGAAAATATCTTGAGTCGATTTGGAATTCCTCGAGCCATGATAAGTGATGGTGGAACACATTTCTGCAACAAGTCATTTGAGTCTTTAATGAAGAAATATGGAATCACACATAAAGTTGCCACCCCTTATCACCCTCAAACAAGTGGATAAGTAGAACTTGTTAATAGGAAGATCAAACAGATCTTGGAGAAAACAGTGAACCCTAATAGGAAAGATTGGTCTTTAAGACTTAATGATGCACTTTGGGCTTATCGAACTGCTTATAAAACATTATTAGGTATGTCACCTTATAGACTAGTCTATGGAAAACCTTGTCACTTGCCTGTGGAACTTGAACATAAAGCTTATTGGGCTATTAAAGCTTTCAATTCAAATCTTGATGATGCTAGTCAGCTGCGAAAATTACAAATAAATGAGCTTGAGGAAATAAGAAATGATGCATATGAAAATTAAAGAATTCATAAAGCAAGAATCAAAGAGTTTCATGACAAGAAAATACTTAGAAAAACATTCAATGTTGGTCAAAAAGTCTTACTTTATAATTCTCGACTCCATTTATTTCCTGGAAAACTAAGATCAAGATGGAGTGGTCCTTTTATTGTGAAACATGTGTATCCATATGGGGCCTATGATATCGAGAATCCAAAGAATGGTAATGTTTTCAAGGTAAATAGACATCGTTTGAAAGTTTGCTTTGACAATTTTTCAGTTGAAAATGACTTTATTGAATTGAGTACTCCTGTATATAAAGATTGATTCTTTTTCTCACATTGTTTTTGTGTTTCTTTTTGTGTGACTTTTGTTTTGCTAGTTTCTCTCACCCCGGTCAAATGGCGGATAACGGTACTCCGTGACTCTTAAAGTCGGTTCTTTCAGTTTCCCATGATAACTGATATCTGTGTATATATTTGTGCAATTCTTTGCTGTTTCTCCTTTCTTTGCATCTCTTTTCCACTTCTCATCTAAAAAAAATGGACACCACTCTTGAAAAATTAAAAAAGTATTTTCCTGCTCTACCTCAGAATGCGATTACAAAAATTTACCGTGCTAGATGTGCAAGATTGCGATTGTTAATGAACCATGGAATTCCTGAAGATATTCGCTGGCTAATTGAAGCAAAGGTCCGATTATCAGGTGAGTCCTCCAATTCTTTCATTTCATACATGCCCGGAAGGTAAAAGCACTTTTGCAAAGAAACGTCGTGCAAAACGATTGCAAGTCTGTCACAGATGTGCCAGATGGACTTGTAATGCAAAATGTCGTTCCTTAGGAATTGTATTTGTCAATCGTGAAGATAAAATACAGTTCATTAAGGATGGCCTGAGTAAGGAGTCTTTAGATAATCTTCTATTGACTCTTGAGACGCACCCTAGTGGAGATGTGCATCGTGCAATTCATGATTTATGGCCACAATTCCATAAAGAACATGCTCGACATAGTCTTGGGAATCTGACTAAAAAAGACCCTGTTTGTCAGTTTTTAAGAAAACTGGATGGGAAGCATATCCCCGACCCATAGAGGGCGTTTAAGCCGTTCTTGGACGTAAAACCAAGGGAAGATGTGAGCCACAATCACAACTGCTTGTACATACATATTTTTAAAATAAAAAAATCAAAAAATCAAAAAATCAAAAAAAAATAATAATAATAAAGAGAGAGAGGCTCCAGCTGGCCTACATATAGGTGGTATGATTGCATTTTCAATTTCTCATCTATAAATTCTTCTCTTCCTTCCCTTTATTTCTACTCAACCCACACATTCAACAGATATCGAAGTGTGTAGAAATGGCAGGTTCCTCAAGTCATCAAATAAGAAATATTTGTGTTTTCGGTGGATCTAGTCCTGGGAAAGAAATAGAGTTTTTAGACTCAGCAAATCATCTTGGTCAGGTATTAGCTGAGAGAAAGATTCATTTAGTGTATGGCGGAGGCAACCTTGGGTTAATGAGAGGTGTGTCAATAGCTGTATTTTTAGGAGGCAGTCAAGTTTTGGGGGTCGTCCCCAAAGCTTTTGCAAAAGAGGACCTCCTTGGAAAAACAATTGGAGAGGAACTACAGGTCTCCACAATGTCTGAACGATTGAATACAATGTTTAAACATGATAATGCCTTTATTGCCTTACCAGGTGGTCTGGGTACATTGGAAGAGATCTTTCATATTTCCTCTTAGGCCCAACTGCACATTCACCATAAACCTATAGGTTTGTTAAATGTTAATGGTTTTTACAATAAATTGTTGTCTTTTCTTGATCAAGCTGTGGAACAGGAATTTCTAACATCTTCGGCACGACGAATCATAATCTCTCACTCTGCTGAACAATTGATTGACCAACTACAATCTTTCATCCCTATCATTGATCCCTCTATGAGTCGCATACATTGGTCAACTGAGAAAAGCCGTAAAAAGCTTAGATTGGATTTGAGCCTTCATTTGTGAAACCTTGTGTCTTTTGGTTTTATTAATATCTTATTATTTTGTTTTGTTATTTCTTATATTTGTTTAAGTGTGTTTCAAGTTTGTCAGTATTCGTTGTTTCAGGTGATGTCTTCTATACTCTATATTTCTACCTTAGGACATTAAGGACAATGTCTCATTTTGGTTGGGGGGAAAGGGTAGTAGTTGATATTAAAAAAAAAAAACCTAATGTGTTTTCTTTTTCATAAACTATTTACAAAACTGTTATTAAGATGGCAGAGTAATGAGTATTGACTCTTAAGACGCATCTTAGTAAATATTCATAACAAGGTCTATTATTACACTTCTTGAAATATTCAGGTTTACAAACTCTCGCATTGTTATCACTTGACTCTGCTTATGTACTTATTTAACAAGTATTCGTAAACCTTCATTTTCACACACACACTTTAACATATGATTGTGGGTTGCATATTAGATCATTACATTATTTATGTTCTTTTGTTAAAGGTAACAACTAAGGAAAAGGGATAGTATAAAAAAAAAGTATATATAATAAAAAAAAACATAGATAAGTTTGGTTTCGTAGCCTCCCTAATCTAAGCAATTAAGCCAGCAGGCGTGTTTTAATACCTAATACCCTAAATTCAACTGACTTGGGAGCTATTGGCCCAAAGCTTGTTACATGGGTTAAGGAGAAAAGCTTAAGGGAATCAAACATTGCACTATCTACGTATCAGTATCTGCAACCCGAGTTATTAAGCTCGAAGGGGTGTCTCAACACCTAATGCCCTAAGACTAACTGGTCTGGGAGTCATTAGCTGAAAGCTCGTTACATGTGTTAAAGCAGCATTCTGTTTTAAGTTATATGTGTATAAATATAAAAAAAAAAGAAAAAAAAAAGAAAAAAAAAGAAGATAATAATCCCAACCCAAGGAAGTTAACCTGAAACATTAGAACAAAAATCTTGTTTTCTTCCAATAAAAGCCCCATCATCTATGTTTTCATATATTGAGCACATAAAAAGGAAGGTTTATTAATATTTTGTTTAAAAGGTATTGAGCAGATATATAAATTTAATGAGAGTTTGTTTACTTGGATAGATTAATGGAAGTTAAATGATGAATGCCTTGCTTTGTGAAACTTGCAAATTGTTTTTCTATTTTAACGTTTTGATTACTAGGGACTAGTAATAAGCTGGTTGGGGGGTGTGATTAGTACTTAAAAGTGCATTTTTATCAAGGTTTTATATCATCATTTTGCACTTGAAGTATTAATAACTCCTTAACTAGAGCATGTTTTATAATAATAGATCTGATAATATAAGATAGCTTTAATTTATAGTAAATGTTCATTTTAAATGCAGGCATATCTCACAATTCAAAGGATTGATTGATGTGATTAACTATTGAAAGTGAAAGGACAAAGAAACGGCTAAGATTAGAAAGGAGATACCGATTCAATTCAAATTGGAACACTGTTCAGTTATTGGGTCATATCTGGAGCTGTAGATCTTGGATTTTAGCTTAATTTATATGGATGGAAAGCTAAGAAACAGGCCTACAATGTTCATGAATAGTGTAAGACCCAAATCTGCCGTTTTCAAATTCAAAGTTTGGCCACAAAAGAGAAGTCAGAATCTGTCATGTAATCCAACCCAAACACTGCTTAGAATTTTACCCATATCTGGAGTTCTAGAAGGCCAAATGACGTGAAATTCGGTGGGTGGAAGGAAAAGACCATTTCCAACAACTTTCATGAAGAATATTTTGTCAAATTCGGATGGTAACAATGACATTTCATCCAGACAAGAGCTTAAGGTCTATCCACCACGTCCACCAACAGCACTACTCAGTATTTTAGCCATATCTCGAGCTCTAGTGATCCAAATGCTCTGAAATTTTATGGGTAAAAAGATAAGATGATTTCCAACAACTTTCATGTGGAAAACTTTGCCAAATTCTGAATGGATCAATGTCATTTCATCCAGCCAAAGTGCTTGAGTGCTGCTATCCACCAAGTCCACTAAATTAATAGTTGGCCACTACATCAATAATCAATTACCAAATGAATAGTTCTGAATTTTAGCCTATAAAAGGAGGCATTTGCCATTCATTTGAGAAGCTAGTTCTAAGATCAAGATCATGTTCTTGCTCTCTCTTTATTGTTGTAATGCTTAAGTTTTATTTTCATTAATCTCTTGTTCATGCTTTTCATTTCCTTTACTATACTTAGTTAACTTATATCATGTTTACGTTCTTATATTGTTTATTTATGTTTTTCTTCTTTATAATGTCTAGCTAAGTTAATTATGTCAAGGTGACAAGGTTTCACTAATGGTGTTAGAATAAGTATAATATGAACTCAACATGGACTTCAATGCTTAAATCCTAAACAATTTGCTATTAACATGTCTTATCTTTTTTATCTTATCAATCCTTAATACCTTGCTTGTTAAATGGTTAATCTAGATTTGTGTTGTATAACACTTGGTACATCAAATACTTGATCCTTCATAGTTTTCGGCCGACATCGTTATTATGAGAGAAACTTGATTTGTTGTCAACATAAGTTAACATCATGAATACCTGATAAAATTTATAAGTATAGTGTTATGCAAATAAGATGATTAATATGATTATGTTGATAATTTATAAAGAGTTTATACTTTACTTATCTCTAATACTATTAGTGGATCCTCTAACCTTGACATTTGTTTTTATCATTGTTTAATCTTTACATTAATCTTCCATCTCAAAGTTCTCATTAATTTCTTCCTCTTCTTCTTCATTATTATTAGTACTACTATTACTACTACTACTACTAATATTGCTATTATTATTATTATTATTGTTGTTGTTGTTGTTGTTGTTGTTGTTGTTATATTTTATGCACTTTAAGTATACTCTGTGTTTGATCAAGGATCCTGACATTGTTGGTCTTGCCTTATTCATCTACATCAGAAATCTGTTTATATTATATAATATATCTCTTTGATCTTTTTATAAACTCAGTAAATAGGCTGGAAACCTGTGACCCGATCTTTGAGATCATTCTCAGGTATAACAACGCCACGTACTGAGTATTATTATTATTACTATTACTATTAATATTACTATTACTGTTATTATTGTTGTTGTTATTATTGTTGTTGTTGTTGTTGTTTTATTAATTATAATTTATACAATTAACCTCTCTGTGGTTCGACCCCGGTCTTGCCGGATTATTTATTATTGTGACACTCCTGCACTTGGGATAAGACATCAACTCTTTGATCGTGTCACTGAACACCGAACAGTGTCCGAGCTGCAGGACAGATGCTGACTTTTCTGTTGTTGCTAAGATTTGAACTTGAAAACGGCAGAATTGATTCTTGTACTCCACATGAAAGTTTTAGGTCTATGTCTTAGCTTTCCATCCATATAAAGTAGACCTAAATCAAAGTTCTATAACTCTAGTTATGATCTAATAACCGAATGGTGTTCTAGTTTGAACCAGCATCTCTTCTCTTAGCCCTTTCTTTGTCTTCTTAATTTCAATAGTTAATCACATCAATCAATCCTTTGAATTATGAGATATACCTGCATTCAAAACAAGCATTTACCATAAATTAAAGATATATTATATTATCAGACTTATTATTATAAAACATGCTTTAGTTAGGGAATTTAATGATCCTTTAGTGCAATATGATGATATAAAGCCTTAATGAAATGCACTTTTAAGTACAAATCATAACTCATTAAGAAAATCATCAAGTCTGGATATAGGAAATTGATACTTAACTGTTATTTTATTGATAGCGTGGTTGTCTATGCACATCCTCATGGTACCATCTTTCTTCGGTACAAGCAAAGTAGGTACGGAACATGGATTAAGTGATTCTCGCACATAGCCCTTCTCTAAGAGCTCACCAACTTGCATTTGCATCTCTTTTACTTCCTCTGGATTACATCTATATGCTGGTCTATTAGGAAGTGAAGCTTCCAGCACTAAATCAATTTGATGCTCAATTCCACAAATAGGTGGTAACCCTTAAGGTAATTTATCTGGAAACACATCTTTAAATTATTCAAGTAATTCCTTAATCTGTCTTGGTAAGTCCAATCCTTCTACTTGTAATAATTGCTTTGCCAAGATTATGAAAATAGCCCCTGCCGAAGCTAATGCTTGTTTGATGTCTCCTTTTTTGGCTAACAATAGCCCTTTACGTGATTTCACCTCCTTTTGTTGGCTTCGTAACTTATCCTCTCTAACTTGTTGAGAACTAAATGGTAACAAGTTCACCTTCTTTCCATTCAACATAAAAGAATATATGTTCTTTCGTCCATTGTAGGTCACATCCTTATCAAACTGCCATGGATGACCCGGCAACAAATGGCTAGCTGACATCGGCAAAACGTCACACAAAACCTCGTCATGATAGGTTTTAATGGAAAAAGGTACACAGACTTGCTTTGTCACCCGAATCTCCCCATTCTCATTCAGCCATCGTAAACTATTTGGCCTAGGATGTGGAATGGTAGTTAAACCCAATTTCTCTACCAAGGTAGTTGACGCAACATTAGTGCAAGTTCCATTATCAATGATCATCCCACACACCTTATCTCGAATCTGACATCGAGTATGAAAGATGTTCTCGCGTTGCTTATCACTAACGTCAATTTGTGCATTCAGGACCCGTTGCACAACCAACAAATCTCCCTTTACTGGTTTGAAATCCTCTTCTTGTTCAACCACTTGTACCTTATCTTCATCTTCAGTTTCAACCTCATCTCCACTAATCAGCTCTTCATGATCCCATGCAAAATCATCACCCTTTTATTTGGACATTCCGAAGCAATGTGCCCATGTCCTAAGCACTTAAAGCACTTGATGTGCCGAGACCTCCTAGGATGTTGAGGTTTTGTCACCTTCTCTTTTCCCTTCAAAGAATCAGAACTGGTATTCCCCTTACTAAACTCCACCTTCTCACCTCGTTTAGGTGTGCTCCATGTTCGTGTAGGTGTAGAAATAGCCTTTGTCGTGCTTGACATAGTTACACTAGTTCGGACACCTCCTCATTTCTGCTGCCTCTCTATTCGAGTTACAAGCTTTATAACTTCCTCAAGGAAGATGTATGGCTGTAATTCAATAACGTTAGCTATATCCTTCCTCAACTCCCTAAGAAATCTAGTTATTGTTTGCTCTTGGGGTTCCATCAATTCACATCGAATCAGTAGCAACTCAAACTCTTTCACATACTCTTCCATGCTCAAAGATCCTTGTCGCAAAGTCTGAAGTCTGATGTATAGCTCATATTTATAGTAATCAGGATCAAATCTCTTCTTCATCACTATTTTTATAGTTGCCCACGTTGTAATATCCTCTTCTCCATCTCTTCTCCTTTGAATCTTTAAGTTTTCCCATCATAAAAGAGCATAATCTGTAAACTCAAGTGCTGCCACCTTGCACTTCCTTTCTTCAGAATATTCATACCATTCAAACACCTTTTCAACCTTCTGAATCCACTCCAAGTATTCCTCAGGTGAACTACTTCCTCTAAATAGTGGAATCTTAAGTTTGAGACCATTAAAAGGATTATAATTATGCCTTCTTAGTCTGCCCCTATTGTCAGCCTCATCATTCCCATTTGGATTTTCATTAGCTTCTATAATATCATTTTATGGCACCCTAAATGCTTGCCTCTATTGGGGTTGCAAATTATTTATTTGCATCATTTGTATAAGGGTATTCAACTGTTCACGAATTCTAGTCATTTCATCCCGAATCTCAGCATGAGATCGTTGTAAGCCCATAACCTGTGCCTATTCCAAACTTAACCCTCCTGGCAAATCTTCTTTATCTCCTGCCATAATTAAGTTTATCGACCTCAATTCCAGCAAGCCTTTCTTATGTTTTTGGCTCCTGTTTTAGATCGCAACTGATGCTCTGATACCAGATAATGCGCCGTGAATGATTCGAAAATCAGCAACAATGAATATGATGAAAATGGATGAATGATGGGTCTGATTGGTTGTCTTTCTTTTAGTGTTTAGGCTGGATTATAATGATTTTAAGGTAAATAAGATGGAGGATAGACTAGAATGATACTTTGATAAGTCGATCTGGACGCCACAAAGATCAATCTAAGATTTCGACGCTACACTCTTTATGATTGAAGAGTGATAAGTCAGGTAGGATTCTTCACAAAATCAATTTGGAAAAACAACTCTTAGTTCTTTGAATTAAGTTTCAAATCTTGGCCAAAAATGTTTATTACATATTCTGATACTATATTTATAATTGGAACATCCCTTCATAGTTAGGAAAATTCAATATGACAAAAGTCAAGCTCAAAAATTAGACTTTGACAAAGTAACTAGACAATTTAACTAGCACACGTTTTTTGACCTTAATTGAAACATAAACAGATCAAATTTAAAACGGCTATAACTTCTTGCACAAAAGTCCAATGCAATCATGGTTGGACAATCTAGAAAGATCACGTTTTAAACTTGAAATCCACCTAGATTAGTATTGTCTTCACATGCAATAATGACTTCAAAATCAGGTTCAAATTCATCTACTATTCTGACCGTAAACATCATCAATTTCTTCACTTATTTGCATTATCAATCCAAACTCAAGTAGCCCAATATTAAAAGAACCATTAAGGGCTTTTCCCATGTCTAAGTTTCAATTATAGGCAAATAAGAACCTTTGAAGTAATTCCGAACAGATTGCTAGCTTTTAACTTCGAAGCAGCTTCAATCATTTTAATTTGACTCGTCAAGGCACTTTGCAGTTGTTTCACTCTAGATCTTGTTATTAGGCCATCTGAATCTTCTTATAGATTAGGTTCAGATAATCCCCATGATGCACATCATTTTGTTAATCTTTTTACACTACTAGTAATTTGGTGAATACAAACGAAATCACAGATGGAATTTTTCATCGGTATATTATAGTGAACTTTACTGACAAAACTTTCCATTGCTATATTTGTTGGTAAACACCAACGAAAACATTATGTTGGTATATACCGAGGGAATTGCAGTGAGAAAAGAAAGAATAAAAAAGTTAGAAAAGTACGATGACATGTGACTTTTACTAATGTAATAAACTCAATGGTAAAGTTCTTTTGTAAATATACCAACAAAAATAATCCCTCAGTATATACCAATGGAATTAAAGTTGGATTCAAAAAGACAAATCGTACGGTGATGTGGCACTTTTTATTGATAGAATGACTGATGGAATGCTCGATGAAATAATTTTATTGGTAAATCCATCGATAATATTTAATTTATAACCCGGCGATTGACCCTCCTCTCCTCCTCCCCCTCCCTCTTTTCTCGTTCTTCCTTATGTATTTTTTTTCTACAACAAACAGCCACCCCCTTCAATCTAAACACAATTCAACCTTTCAGAACAAACATAGCCACCACAACACTTGATTTGTCAGCATCCGTGTTCTGATTCAAATTTTATTGAGAATTCTTCACCTTAAGTAAACAAATCTACCTTTTTTTTTTATTTGAACACAATTTTTAAATGTTAATTTTTTTTGCATATTTTTGTAGTATATGTATTTTGTTTGGATGTTTACTTGTTTTATATTATTTTCTTATACAATTTTGTTGTATGGATTTATGATTTGTACATATTATGGTTTGTTTTAGATTTTGTAAATTGTGAATTTTTTACATTGGAATTTTGTGATGAAATAAATAATAGCTTATTTAACGGGTTCATTTTATATTTTATCAATTTTATTGCCAAGTTATAATTTTCAATAAATGTGTAGAAATTTGAATATATATAGATATATAATTAAGAATGAATTAAGAGAACTATTAAAATATATTGAATAAGATTGAGCTAAACCAATATTTTTACAAATTTATTTAGTTAACTTAGTTAATTAATACATGTTGTCATCATTATTTAAATAGGTTTGATATAAATAATGAATGATCGTTCATAGATGTATCGAGATTCACCACAAGGGTTTTGGAGAATGGATTATTGTAATGGGGTTCAGGGTTTTATTAATTACATACTATCTAACCCAAGAAATATTAATGGAGGCGGTATTAGATGTCCATACAAGAGGTGTAAGAATAAAACACTTATCATTCTAGATGTTGTAACAATACATCTTCTACAAAAAAGGTTCATGGAGAAATACCTATGTTGGTATACATAGAGAACCATATGTTCCTCATAATGCCAAAGTAGAGAGGATGGTCGAGTCAACTTCTAGTGCTAGCAACGTGCATAGAGTTGTAGATGACAATATTAATCCTTATAGAAATATAGTTATAGATGTGATGGGAATGAATCATGGTCATGCTAGTCAATATCCAATCATAGATGAAGAACCTAATCTGAGCGAACCAAATTTTTTGATCTTTTGAAAGATTCTGATGAACTATTATGGGATGGTTGCACAAATCATAGTAAATTATTGGTCGTTGCACATATGTTCACCATCAAGTCGGATCATGAGTTGAGTCATGTTGGTTATGATAGAATTATCGAATAGGCAAGAAGCATTTTACCTAAAGGAAACAGGCTGAAAGAGAACTTCTATGGTGTTAAGTCCATGATAAAACCCCTCAGTCTAGGATAACAGAAAATTGACATGTGTCCAAACTTCTGCATGTTGTAAATGCAGAACATGTGGACATTCTTGTTATAAACCTAAAAGTGATAGGGGAAGGATACTTTTCATACATAAAAAAACTTATATACTTCCCAATCACACCTAAACTATAGAGGTTATTCATGTCACCAAAACTACTGAGCACATGATATGATACAGATCACATAATGCGGTGGATGGAGTGATGGTGTTCCCTTTTGACAGTGAAGCCTGGAAATACTTTAACAATATACATCCTTAATTTTTAGTAGAATCAAGGAACATATGTCTTGGGTTATATATAGACGGATTCAATTCATTCGAATTATTTACTACTCCTTATTCTTGTTGACCGATGATACTCATGATTTACAACTTGCCACCGGGGATGTATATGAGGTCGAAGTTCATGTTTTTTTTTACGGTCATACTTAGTCCTAATAGTTCAAGTCAGAATATATATGTTTGTCTTCAACTATTGATTAATGAGTTGAAGCAATTATGGTCATCCAAGGCTTTGACTTATGATGTATTGAGGAAAAAAAATTCTGATGAAGGCAGCTTTGATATGGACTATCAATGATTTTTTTTTCTTATAAAATAGTTTCTGGTTGGAACACGCTTGAAAAACTATCATGTCCGTACTATAAGGAGATTAACAAGGCATTCACGTTAACAAATGGCGGTAAAACATCTTTTTGTTACTGCCACCGGCAGTTCTTACCAACGAATCACAAGTACATAAAGAACAAGAACTTTGTTGGTATAGTTGAAAGGGATGTTACACCACAGCTTCTTTCGGGTGAGTAATTGTATGACATGGTGTTGGAGTACGGTGACATTGTGTTTGGTTTTCAATCCGGTAAGCAGAATTTTTTTATTTTGGTATGACCAATAATTGGGTTAAGCGAAGTATTTTTTATGAACTTTCTTATTGGAAGATCAATCTCCCCCGTCATAACCTTAATGTTATGCGCTTAGAACAGAACATGTTTGAGAACATTTTCAACATGGTTATGGATGTGAAGGGGAAGACAAATGACAACATTAAGGCTAGAATTGATATAGCTTTGTTTTGTCACAATAAAAATATGAAGTTGATTTATGTTGGGTCACGGGTTGCAAAGCTCAAAACTAGTTTCCCTTTAAACAAGAATGTATAATTACTTGTCTACCAATGACTTAAAAGTTTGTGTTTTCATGATGGACATGTCTTGAACATATCAAGGTTGGTAAATTTAGAGGATTGCAAATTATATAGAATGAAGAGCCATGATTGTCACATGTTTATGCAAACACTTATTCCATTAGCTTACCAGGATTTATTGCCAAAGGGAATATGAGATGCACTCACGGAGATCAGTCATTTCTTTAGAGATATATGCTCTAACAAGTTGCAGACACAACACATGGAGAGGTTTGAAATGAATATCGTCAAGATAATACGTAAACTTGAGATGATATTCCCTCCATCATTTTGCAACTCAATGAAGCATCTACCCATACATTTATTATTGGAGGCCCAGTTCAATATAGATGGATGTATCCATTCGAGAGGTCAAGGATTACATATGCATCGTAATTAAAAAAAAAATTATCTTTCTTTATATAATTCAAAACATTTATTTAATTCCATATAGGTACTTGTTCAACCTTAAAAGAAAAGTAAAAAAACAAGGCATATGTTGAAGCTTCAATATGTGAGGCCTATATTGTTGAAGAGATCTCAATATTTATTTTGTACTATTTCAAGCCTTAATTGAGAACAAAAATCAACTGTGTTTCAAGGTATGATGATAGTAGGAAAATGCCTTTGAGTGGAAACTTGTCAATATTCTCTCATCCTAGACGACTCGTACCAAAAAAATATTGTGAGGAGAAGATATTTGTCTGAAATAGAATTCAAACAAGCATATAATTATGTGTTATTTAACTGCGATGAACTGAGACTTTTTATTCAGTAAGTATACTACTTAACATGTCATTATTTTCGAACAATTTATCTCTTGTAATATCATAAACTGATACATTATAGAATTCTTTATAGGCAACATCGTCAATATTTATTGTCCTAAGACTCATAGTTGACTGAATCCTAAATCTTTCAATTACAAGATCAACAATTTTTCACGTGATTCAGAATACATGTAAGTACTATTTAATTATTCTTATCTCTCAGGATACTTAATTTCATTACACATTTCTTGTTAACTGTTTATTATTGTACTTCATGTACCGGGTTTATCAATTAGGAAGGAATGTTAGTGTTACTTTGTCTTTACTAAGTCTGGATCCTAAAAGAAAGGTGAAGTGCTCAAACGGGTATTTCATCAATTGATATGTGTTTCATACTAAAAAATATGAGAATAATAGAAAGACATATAATAGTAGAGTTTGTGTTAAGAGATTAAATTTTAATAAGTTTGATGTTGACTATTATAGGAAGTTAAAAGAAGTAATTGAATTGCAATATGTGTCCATAATTCTTTTCTTCTAAGAATTTATTTTAAATTTTTAAAGTACAAAACATCATTAATCCTTTTAGGAAAAACATTCAAAATGTTACCACCATTTTAATTACATTCATAACCCTCATCAAGGTAGATGGTTTTTAAGAATTATAAATTTGTACTCTCCAAAAAATAAAATGTTTGTAGAAAAGAGGTATGTTAGTAATGACCCTTTTAAAATGAACTTAATGATCATTATAACTAAGGTTGAGATAATGATGATGATGATGATGATGATGACGACGACGACGACGATGACAATGACAACTACGACGTTGGTGATGATGACGATGATGATGAGGATGAAGATGATGATGACAAGGATGACGATGACGATAACGGTGACGATGATGACAATGATAATGATGATGATGGTGATGATACATTTTCTTCTTACTTGTTTGAGTCTTGTGATGTATGGCATATCAGGTTAAGACATGAGAATTATAATTTTATACAAAGCTTAATTAATCTTGAATTAATACCTAGCATAGTTTTTGACAAAAATCATAAGTGTGAGGTTTGTGTAAAATTAAGATTCATAAATCTTCCTTCTAAATAATTAAATGTAGTGAACCTTTAGGTTTAATTCACTTAGACATTGGTGATTTAAAAATGGTGTAAACTAGAGGTGGAAAAAAGTATTATATTATCTTTATAGATGATTGCACAAGATATTATTATACCTACTTGCTTCGAAACAAGTATGAGACTCTTTAAATATTTAAACATTATAGTAATGAAGTTTAAAATCAACTTTGTAAGAAAATAAATGATTAGTACTTAAAAGTGCATTTTTATCAAGGTTTTATATCATCATTTTGCACTTGAAGTATCAATAACTCCTTAACTAAAGCATGTTTTATAATAACATATCTAATAATATAAGATACCTTTAATTTATGGTAAGTGTTCATCTTAAATGCAGCCTATCACATAAATGAAAGAATTGATTGATGAGTTGAAGTACTGAAATTGAAAGGACAAAGAGATGGCTAAACTTAGAAAAGAGACGTTGGTGCAGTCCAAACTGGAACATTGTTCGGTAATCGGGTCATATCTGGAGCTGTAGATCTTGGATTTAGGTCTACTTTATATGGATGGAAAGGTAAGACATAGGCCTACAACTTTCATGGGGAGCCCAAGATTTAACAAGGCTGTTTTTAAGTCCAACTTGTAGCAACAATGAAGAAGTTTGAATCTGTCCTGCAGCCCAGACACTGTTCAGTGTTCAGCCCATATCTCGAGTTCTAGAAATCCAAATGATCTCAAATTTTTACCTTAGAAAGATGAGACAATTTTCTAGAACTTTAATGATTGAAGTCTGTTCAAATTATGACGTTATCAATGACGTTTTTGGCAGACAAGAAGATAAGAATTGTCATCAAGTCAAGATGTGGCCACCCATTCATCAATTAGTCAACAAATCAATAGTTCGGAATTTTGGCCTATAAAAGGAGGCATTTGCCATGTATTTAGGCATCTTGGTGTTCAGATCAAGATCATGCTCTTGCTCTCTCTTTATATTTTATAATGCTTAAGTTTTGCTTATATTAATTTCTTGCATATGCTTTTCATTTCCTTTCCTTGTTTATTTATGTTTCTCTCTTTCATTATGTTTAGCTAAGTTAATTATGTCAAGGTAAAAAGGGTATACTAATGGTGTAAGAATAAGTATAATATAAACTTAACATGGACCTTAATGTTGGATACTAACATGCTTTATATTTGTTATCTTGTTCACTTTTAATACTTTGCTTGTTAAATGGTTAATTTAGATTTATGTTGTATAACACTTGGTACAACAAATACTTGGCACTTTCATAGCCCATACTGTATGGTATAACCGACACCTGAGCTATGAAAGGAACTTGATTTGTTGTTAACATAAGTTATAATCATGAATGTCTGACAACATTTACAAGTATTAGCATTATTCGAATAAGATAACTAATGTAATCATGTTAACAATTTATAATCTGATTGAAACCTCCTTTATATGTGGTTTCCAATTGAATAATAAGAGTTTATACTATACTTGTTTGAAATATCATTAATGGATCCTCTAACCTTGACATTTGTTGTTATTATTGTTGAATCCTTACTTTAATCTTACATCTCAAAGTTCTCATCAACTTCTTCTTCTTCTTAATCTTTATTNTTATCANTATTATTATNATTATTATTATTATTATTATTATTATTACTATTACTATTATTACTATTATTAGTATTACTACTACTACTAATACTAGTATTGTTATTGTTATTGTTATTGTTATTGTTATTGTTGCTTATAATTTATACAATTAACTTCCCTGTAGTTCGACCCCGGTCTTGCAGGGTTATTTATTACTTCGACACTGCTACACTTGGAAAAAGACATCAATCTTTTGGTCGTGTTAATAAAGATAATAAAAATTGATAAAGATAGAGAATAGAAAATGACTTTTAGTGAATTCTGTTCTAAAAATGGTATTATTCACTAAACTACTACTTTTTATTCACTTTAACAAAATGGCATTGCAACATGTAAAAAGTAAACACTAAAATAAAATGATGAATGTTATGTTGATAAGTTTAAGAGCTCTTGAAAATTATGGAATGTGTTAATTCTTAGTGCAGATTATAAGTTTGCCAAGTCATTTTATGGTTTGAAATAAACATATAAATAATGGTATGAAAAAATTGACAATGTTATGTTATTAAATGCGCTTAAAAACAATGAAGTTGATAAATGTATTTATGTGAAAAATATAGATGAATATCTCATTTTATGTCTCTATGTGGACAACATGTTTATTTTGTGCAATAATGATTACACAATCAAGTTTAATAAGAAAATATTTACTAATAAGTTTGAAATACTTGGGTGTTGCAGATGTAATACTAAAAATAAAAATTACATAGACATTTAATGGATTGACATCGTCCTAGTCTCATTATCTTAAGAAAATTATCAACAAATGTTCTTAAAGGATAATTGGAAAACAATAAATAAGGTACTAAAATATGTAAGGAACACATTGCACTATATGTTATACTATACCGATTACTCGATGATACTAAAAGGGTATAATGATGCAAATTAGATATTTGATATTCAAAATTCAAAATTCACTAGTTGATATGTCTTCAAACTCAATGAAATAGGTATATCATCCAAATCCTCAAAGAAAACATGTATAGCAAGATCCATGATAGAATCAAAGTTTATTATTCTTGAAAAAGTTAAAGAGAAAGTTGAAAGGCTTTAAATGTTCATAAAGAATATTCCATGTTCACCACAATAATTTGTGTACATGGCGTTAGTCGATCTGCAATAGAAATAATATAAAATAGTATGTATAATGGTATGTCTAGATATTACATTGTAAATATAATACTGTTAAATACATACTCTTAAATAGAATTATTTCCATTAACTATGTAAAGTTAAAAGAAAATATTACAGACTTGTTAACCAAAGATTTATCGAAAGAGCTTATTTATAATTCATCGAGCAAATGAGCTTAAAAACTTTAAAAATAAAAGAGAGTAATAATGGTAGACCTACCTAGTGAATTAGAGATCCCACGATTTATGTTCAAAGACAAAACTAAGTCATATAAAATTCTTAGTAATACTTGAAAAATAATTAATTTCTTGCCTATTCCTTTGATGAAAGAGGTGTTACCTACAACATGATAAATAGAGAAGGAACAATAAAATTTGAAGAATAAATAATTTATAATTAACAACAACATACTGCTAACTTAAATTGATTCTAAATGCTTTTACAAATAAGTATTTTACTTGAATTGATTTTTTCAAGTTTAATAATTATTTTATATATTTAGTATTTATGCTCTGTCTATGTCTTGATTCATGTAGTAAATTTTAATATGAATATATCCTAGGCTTTTGTTTCAATTTATTGTACTAGATTAACTTGATATACACACACTTAAGCAATCACATGAGTATTCTAAACGTATTTAATGCTATTTAACAAAACAATTTCCCACTACTCCAACCTATAGAGTTTGAGAAGATATGTGATCTTTATTGTTATTTTATGTACTTCATACAATCATTATGTAATTAAAAAAAAAACATATTTTCCATTTTTTTAACAAGAAATTTCCATTTTTTAAGTGTCATTAATAAAGTTGAATGGTAGAGAAACTTTATGGATAGGGGATCAATTTTTTTTAAAAAAAAAATAAAGATAATATAACCTATCATGTTAGAAACATTATTCTAACCATTAATTTAAATTTCAACGGTTATGATTTTATTTCACCTAATTAGTATTTTAATAGTTTTTATATTCTATAAAAAATCCAAACCATTGATTTTAAAATTAATAGTTTGGGCTTATATATCATAATATATTATATTACCCTTAACTCGAGAAGAGTCGAGATGAAATTAAAAATAAATAAAATATAATTAGCCTTTATTAATTTATTAAAATTAAGTGAATATAAAAACTATTTTGTATTTCAGATGGGCCTTTGATCAATATCTAAATCTAACATTAAGCCCATTGAAATTTAAAAACCATATATAATTAACGGGGTTTCTTTCTTCATCATGAGCTGATCAGAGTGTTTGGAAGATTCGCTTGTCGTCGACCTTACCTGTCCACCCGTTGACTATAGGAAATGATGGGGAGAATAAAATACGGCACCCGTTGACTGTAGAAAATGAGAGAGAGGGGGGCTTCTAGAAGAATAGTAACTGAGATGAAATCGACACTCGTAGAATTTGACTAGAATTGAATATGGTAAGAAAGACAAGCTGGGATTTC
Source organism: Populus deltoides (assembly GCA_015852605.2). Classification (NCBI taxonomy): domain Eukaryota; kingdom Viridiplantae; phylum Streptophyta; class Magnoliopsida; order Malpighiales; family Salicaceae; genus Populus; species Populus deltoides. The sequence goes on from CM027587.2 coordinate 13,245,552, forward strand.
TAGAAGAACCTGAATGCACTCTACGCGCTACTCAACTTGGACTCGTAACCTCTCGGCACCCACTCTCGTTGAAAGCATGTTCCTTTCGGTCGTTGGTTCCCTCTACTAGAAAAATCAATTTCATACATGGCCAAACACATGTTATTTTTTTTTAGAATTTCATATGAATTATTGAATTTGTGAAATTTTATTTCAAAATTATGATCCAACAATTTATGTGTATTTTTAATATGTTTTTATTATTATTTTAAACATAGCATTATTTATATAAAAATATTGTTCATCATATCACTAATTATAAAATAAAAATGGTTTAAAAGATGAGGATGTACATGAATTCAAGGATTGGTAAATATAAAAGATTAATTAATTAGCAATGCTCTAAATGGTGTTGAGAATTTTATCATGTACATTGTATCATGAATACGCTCATGAAATATTATGAACTCATTGTTCAAAGTTTTTTTTTTATCCTAATATTTTTTAAAGAAGTTTTTTCTTTCTTTTATGGACTAAATTTAGGGCTAATTTAAGTAAGATTATTAAGGGAGAACAAGATCAAACGATAAAGGGCAAAAGTAAAAAAAAAAAAAAAAAATTATTGGTGGTTTCAAATTTCTCATAAAAAGTTCACTTTGGTTATTATTCTTTTTCAATGATACCTATTTGGACCCTATAGATTTTTGGGATTTATTTTTGGTATAAAATTTTTTTAGTCCATAATTTGAGACATCATAAAATCTCAACTAGAAAGAGAAAGTCATTATTTACATTATTTTCGACCTCCAAAATGGTTGTTCTAGGTATCTATAGGTTTCATGTAATGAAAAAAGTTTGATGGTTGTTATTTAGAGCTTTAATGTTGCCTAAAAAACATATATAAGTCGAGAAATATAAATCTAACCTAGTTTAATTTTAGAATTTTGGATTTTTTTAGGTTTTTTGGGGTTGATGAATTGGTTTTTAGATGTTCTAAAGGTGTTGGTACAATATTTTTACGTTAAATGACTTTAAAATTAGGTTGAAATGGCTGAAAAATTAGGTCGGTTTGACTCTAATAATTGACTTTTTTTTCTATTGATAGAATCCATCTCATTTGTTGTAGTATAATACTTCATTATATTTTCTCTCATTTATCATATTTATGCTTTAACTTAAAACTAAATAACAAAATATAATTTCACCATTTTTTACCAATGATCTATAATACTTCATTATATTTTGCCTCATTTATCATATTTATGCTTTAACTTAAAACTAAAAAAAAATACAATTTCACCATTTGATACCAGTTATCTACTTTTTCCATCTCAGTGTCACGTACTTGTCTTGGTTTTTTCCTTTTAAAAAATATTTCATACCAAAAAACTCTCATGCGCTTTATTGCCATATAATTAAATGAAAAATAATATTTGGGACAAAAAATTATTGAATCTAATGACTTGCATGACCTGTATCACAAGTTTGGTTGGTTGACTCGAGTTCATGTGAGTTTTTTTTATAAAAAAAATTGAGTGTTACTTTTTACAGATTCCATCCTTTAATATTGAGTTAATTGAGAATCGAGCTTTTCAATTTATTTTTTGCAAGATTATCCCCACAGTTTTTGCAGGTCAACCCGGGTTGACCCAAGTAAATCCAATATGTTTACGTCTCAATATTATATAAAAATATCGTCAAATATGCAACTAATTTTAAATTCATGGTTAAAAAAATTATTTTAAAAAAATGCTCTAACTTGTGGCATAGAGCTAGTTAGTTCTATTATCGTTTAATTAAATAAATAATTTATTCTAAGATAAAAAGTTATAAGACATAACTGTGTGCATGACCCATGATGCGAGATCAAATACTTGAATCTACTTCTATTTCTCTATTTTTTAAGTTTAGTTTTTAGTTATTGTTAATGATTTTTTTTATGTTTTATTGGTGTGGATAATTGTTTGATTAAATAAAAAAAATATTCAAAGAAACAAAGTTATTAAACATAACTTGATACATTACCCGTATTGCGAGATCAAATATTTTAATCTACATTCATCTCTTAATTTTTTCAGTTTAGTCTTTAATTATCATTAATGACTCTTTTTTTTACATTTATTGGCCCGAATAATTATTGATTTATTTAATTAGATACAAGCATAACATTGATTGCCCATCTTATATCTAAGAGTCCTATTGATTGCTACTAAACTTACACACAATGACTATATGTCTTTGGTGGATCGGATTTTCTCCAGGATTAAGTTGTGGACTTGAGTTTCTTTTACTTATGTTGAACGCCTTCAAATTGATCAAATATGTTATCTTTTATATCCAAGTATACTAGTGCTTCATGTTTATTCTTTCTTACTTTATAATCAAGAGGATTAAGAGAACAGTAGCTGTATTTTTTTGAAATGGTTGTCCTCTCTCCCATTCAGGGGCAAAGGTAGCTGGGGCTTCAGTTTGTTATCCTTTAAAAGAGGGAGGTTCGGGGATAACAAGAGTTGAGACTTGGAATAAAGCAGTTATTCTTAACCATGTCTAGAGAATTCTTTCGGATAGATCATCAGTGTGGTTAAGATAGGTTCATAGTATCTTACTTAGAGGTAGATGTTTTTGGCATGTCAGACCTCATTTAGTTTCCTCTTGGTCCTTAAGGAAGATCCTTCTTAAAAGAGGTTGGTGTAAAGGGAAATTTGTCTTATACATTGGTGATGGAACTGCTACTTCTATGTGGTTAGATTATTGATTGTCAGATGGTCTATGATTTTGCAACCTTTTGCCTTTTAGGTTGCTATCCTTTATTTGGTGTTCTTGGGATGCTAAAGTCTCAGATATCATTGAGAAATGCACTCAGTCTTTTCCCTCGGGTAATTAAGAGCTTGAGTCTTTTTAGGACTTAATTCATTTCCATCCCTGGATTACACTGTTAGATCACTATATCTAAAAGGGTCATTTATCAAGGAGATTTTCTTTTGACTTGGCATGAGAGGTTCTTAAAGACATGAGACTCGTAGATTATGTGCATCACCTTCTCTAATTTCTAGGTCATACCCCGAGATATTTTTTTATCCTATAGTTTGCTTCTATGGGTCGCCTAAATATCATGAATAAACTCTATACTTATCATATCATTAACTCCTTAATTTGTCTCCTTTTTGGCTTGCATGTTGAGACACACAACCATTTATTCATTCAGTGTTTTTTCTTAGCTTTGGTTTAGGAGGCTACCACGAGCAGGACTCCTATGAGTTGGCCTTTTATAACATGACGACCTTTGCTTCAGTGGACATACATGTTATAGGCAGAAAAAGAAGTTCTTGTATCTGCTTACTCAATTAGTCCTCTCATCCATGGCTTACTTCATCTAGTATGAGAGGAATAATCAAGTTTTTCACCGAGCTTATCATCTTCATCATGTTGTTAGTGAAATCATTGAGCTTATCTAGTTCATGTTGGTTGAGAAAAAACTAAAATACCAGATTCTAGCTACTTTGAAGTCCATATAGCGTCTTCTAAAGTCATGAGGTACCACTAGTTTGTTGTCCTTTGAGTTCCACTTAGCATGTCTACTATTTTTATAAAACTGATTGACCAGTTTCACAGCTGTTGTCTAAGAAGTCATATTTTTAGATTTTTTAGGTTTTATTTAGCTTTTGTTTTTTTCTTTTTGCCTAAGGTCAATTGGATCTGGGTTATAGGATGATGTAGATCTTAGGGTATGTCCTTCATATTTTTTGTACAATTTTTTCTTTAATATAATTACACTTATCTCAAAAAAAATTTCATTATGGCTCTGCATGGCTAAACTTTTGTAATCCTTCAAAAGAAGTAGAAACCTCAGAATCAAAAACATTTAGATTATTATTATTATTATTTTGCTTATTTTCATGATTGTCTCGTTTATTTACTAGAAGGCTTATTAGTTTATTATTCATTACAATCTACTGCTAGGTTAGATATCAAATCTGTAATTGTTTAATCCCTCTAATTTGAGAAACAACTAAAATTTAATGATTTGTTTCGTCAGAAATTATTGGATATTAGGAAGAACGCTCGACTAAATTAAATACAACCGTTTGTGCTTGTGTTGTTTAGCTTCATCAATCTCTCTAATTCTTAAGGCTACTACTATATTAAACCTTTAGGAAAATAGTTCCAACAATGAATATTCAAAGTGTGAATTGATATATACTTACATCGATAATGGTCGATGTTGACTTAGACAAAAATTTGCTCTTTTGATTGATTTCAATAATTTAATTAGAATTGGTCCTTAGTTGTTTTTCTTGAAATTGTTTTTATTATACTCAAACCCCTCATCCTTGTTAACGTAGCATAAGACTAGACTAGATACCCTCTATAGGAACAATCCATACTTGCACCACTATATGTATTTTTATGAGTATAGCTTTTATATATGGTTGTCTGCAACATCACACCAATTAGAATTAAATGATGGAAAGAATTAACAATAGATTAATGAGAAACTTGGCTTTTTAGGTTGGCTATATAGGGAATCTTGAAAAATGGTATAATTTATTTTAAGGTTATGAGATTACATGTTTATTTAATATGTTGATATGAATAATTATGTTTTAAAAAATAATTTGTATAGAAATATGAACTTTATGCTATATATGTGTGTTTGGAAAAGAATTGAACTTGGAGTTGGTATACTTATGATGTTAAATGTTGATAGGCTAATATGAATGTTTTAAAATTAGTAATTAAAGTAAATTATGTATATAAATACATATTGGTATGATGTGAATTGTGCTTGAAAAGAGTATATGTAAATGTTAGGGACTTGAGTATGTAAAGAAGTAATGAAACTAATGAGAGTTTTAGACTAAATGTGTTGGAGATAATGAATTGAATAGGATAGGTTTAGAGGAGAGCAAGAAACATGGAACTTTTACTATTAAATGGGTGGACAACTATATGTGTGTGTGTGTGTGTGTGTGTAGAGAGAGAGAGAGAGAGGAAAGATTTATTATACAATATAAAGTTAATGATTGTTTAAATTATATATGAGATTTGTGAATTGGATTGATTGTTGTGTGAAATGGATTGAGAGAATTATGAAAAAGTTATGAATTTTTATTAAAAATTGGCTAAATTATTAGTTTAGAGAGTTTGAGGAAAATTTGACAAGTTAACCACAGTTAAACGGTCAATTTCCATTGTCTTCAATGTTTTGGATGTTTGAGGGTAACTGTAAATATGATGATAGTAAGTTATTATGTAAATTGAAAATTTAAAATATATAAGTTTGAAAAATTAACATGTTCATGTAAATTGATTTCGTTGGGCTAAGTGATTAGTTTTGTTCGAATTAAAATTGGTTGATATGTGTTAATATGAAGAAAATATAAATTTGATATGTTTGGATATAATTGGATAGAATTAGAATATGAAAAACATGAGGAAGTGTGTATGTTGGAATCCAAAATGGATATGTAGCTGTGGAAAATTGTATATTGAATATTAATTATTAGTTTGTGATGTGTTGAGTATTAATTTGGAAATTTTGATGATGTAAAAGTCTTAAGTGAGAATTTAATTTAATGACTTAAATGTTGACTTTTAGAGTGTAATAAGAAATTAATGTTTGAGATATGTATGGATAATTACTTGAATTTTTAGGATTTATGATATGAAAATTTCTATGAATGAATTATTAAATTTAATGATGCGAAAGATAATGATTGTTGGTTTGGAATTATAGGAGAAACATTCGAAGTAAGACTTGGCTTCTCAGAAGTTTGTATAGCAACAGCTTAAGGCAAGGGATTACCCCTCCCATGTTGTTTTTAATTACTTAAAATGCTTTGGTAGTTATATTTTCAAGAAACATTTATTTGTGTTGCATGTAATTAGAAAATTATATGTGTTTTGTAATATACTGTAATGACAGTAACTGGTAGATAAATTGTGATAAACCATAATGATAGTAACTACTAGATAATTGTAATAAACAACAACAATAGTAAATAGTAGATAATTGTAATAAAGCACAACGACAACAAACAATAGATAATTATAATAAACCATAACGATGGTATCCAATATATAATTGTAATAAACTGTAATGATGGTTTCTAGTATTTAATTGAAATTGACCGAAAGGGGGGTAACCATTACACAAATAGTATTTGACCTCAACAATGAAAATAAGTGTACATAAATTGTAATTATTCACAACAATGGACCTTATAATACAAGTTTTAAGTCGACCACATGAGTGGAGGCTAATGATCATATATTTGAGTTGGCTACAAGAGTGCGGGCTAATTATCAAATGTTTTTTAGTCGGTCACATGAGTGGTTGCTACTCATAAGATATTTATGAGTCAACCATATAAGCTGGGGCTACTGATAAGATGTTTATAAGTCGACTACATGTGTGGGGGCTATGGATTGAAAAAGTACTTAGCCGGCCACATAAGCAGGGGCTGTAAATTTTAAAAGAGTTTGAGTTAGTACATATTTGGACTGATGGAAATGTGTAGGAGCCAGCGATGACATAATATTGAAATGAATGGAATGAATGAGAAATAAGTATTTTGAGAATGAAAATAGATAAGTAAACAAAATTTTAGTTAAGAAATCATTAAGGTTGAAAATTATATAGATGAACTATAAATGGGTTGAATGCATATTGATATTGGAATGTATTATTGATGTGTCAATGTTCCATAACATAGATCAAAATAAATTAATGATATATATATATATATAGGAGGTTGAATATGAAATATGAGTATTGATTTAGATCAAGAAACATAGTTGAACCTATAAAAGCTTTAAATATAGGCTTGTCTTTAAAATTGATAAATTTCTCGATTGAAAAGAGTGCAACATTTTTTTTATCAATGAATTATATAAAATTAATTAAGCCTGAATTAAGGGTAGTTAAATAGGTAAGTGATTATGAGTATAATAAGATTTAAGTCTTGAATAAATAAATGTGAAAATGAATTCAAATTGGATTAAAATATAAGTTATGATATTGTCCAATGAATATAGTTAGTGTCAAATAAGACCGATAAATATTAGGGTGAAAAAGGTATGTTTAGTTGATTTAAATTACAAGTCATGATTAATTGATGTGAATTATTAAATAAAAGGTTGATTAAATTTTAAGATATTTATGATGGTTATAACTTTATATGAAAGGTGAAGGAAGTTTATGTGTAAAACGAATGGAAGGAAAGTTTACGCTTGAATGTAATTAAAATGGTGGCAATGTTTTGAAGGTTTTTCCTAAAAGGATTAACGATGATTTATGTACTTCAAGAGTTATAAATAAATTCTTAGAAGAGAATGGTTATTTTCTAGTGTGTTTTAAATGTATATTTCTCACTAATCTCATAGGGGGTGAAACTGTGCACCAGGACTTCACAGTTGATGTATATAGAAATGATGGATAGTACAAGCATAAATATAGAATAAATTAACAAATATGTAATTGATGTAAAGTGAGACCCTATAATGGACTCGAAGGAATCCGAAAAGGTTTATTTAAAGTATTAACTAAGATCATGAATAATTCCATTAATATTTGTATATGCCATATATGAATATAAGGAATAATAAGAGGGATAAATATTTGTATGTGCTATAATTGGACATAAAGAATATTTTAAATTAAAAAATATATGGATGAGTCATAATTGGCAAAATAGATATTGTGTTTGGAAAGAAATCTATGTTTGAGAAGCCAAAATAGATCAAAATAAGTGTCTAGTTAAAATAAAATGAATGTTGAAGGATGAAATAAGATATAAATTAAATGTGATTGTGAGACGGAAAAAAAAATAGTATGTATTAAATGTAGTTGTTATACAAAATGTGTTACGAATTAAATGTGATTGTGAATGAAATAATGATTTAATTAATTACAATTGTTAGGTGAAATGAGGCATCAACCGAATTCGAAGATTTTTTTTTTAAGATGTAAGTGTTAATCTGTATTGAGATGTGCTAAAAATTGATTTGTAAATCAAGAAATTGTTATGAGAGTGATATTGATAAAAAAAAAAAAGTTAATTAACGATTGATGAGAATGTATTATTTGGAGACTAATTTAGTTTTAATGTGTTTAAAAAAATATTAATGAAATTGTTTTGTTTATATGGTTGTTAATGTTAGTAACCATGATGATATAAATATTGATTATAAATTTTATGATGTTGTGTGTTTTACAAATATTTCCCGAGGCCTTCAAAACCATAAAAAATGAAAAATATAAAGTTTACCAAAAACAAAAAAGAATGAACCATGAAGAAAATAAAATGAAAAAACACTAACAATAAAAGTTAAACCTACGCAGTCCAAGCCGAGGAATACCCGTTTGTCTCCGTCACTGCTAGGCCATATGAACTTGTTAATCATTCATACCCACTCAATTTTGATATTATGATTTCTTAAAAGTATAATAGTTAAAACTATAGTCATTAAATCCGGACTAGCTCGTCAGGTCAACCTGGTGGCTGGACCAATCTGGATAAGGCAAAAGACTTGCCAGTGTAAAAATTCAGCAAAACCCGGTTATGAAAGATGAAGGAAGTTTATGTGTAATATAAATGGAAGGAGAGTTTACTCTCGACAAGGGTTATAAATGTAATTAAAATAATGGCAATGTTTTTAAGATTTATTCTGAAATGATTAACAATGAATGATTTATTTATGTACTTCAAAAGTTATAAATAAATTCTTAGAAGAGAATGGTTTTGGACACACATATCATGTTTTTTTATTTCCTAGTATGTTTTACTTGTATATTTCTCACTCATCTCACGGGGGTGAAACTATGTATCGGGACTTAATAGTTGATGTGTATAGAAATGATGGATAGTATAAGCATAATTATGAAATAAATTAATAAATATGTAATTGATGTAAAGTGAGACCCTAAATATAGAAATGGACTCAAGAGAATCTAAAAAGATTTATTTAAAGTATTAACTAAGCTCATGAATAATTGCATAAATATTTGTATATACCATAAATGGACATAAGGATAATATAGTGATAATTAATTGCAATTATTAGGTGAAATAAGGTATAAAATGAGGTGATGAATTTTTAAGATGTAAGAGTTGTTGCGAGAGTGATCTCGATAATTAATGCATAATATTATAAAAAAAGAGTTAATTGGTTGTTTATGAAAATATATTATATAAAAAAAATGATAGTTTTATTGTGTTTAAAACATATGATATAAATATTGATTATAAATTTTATAATCCCGTGTATTTTACAAATATTTCTCTTGAAGGCCTTAAAAACCATAAAAAATGAAAGAAATATAAAGTTTACCAAAAACAAAAACAAAAAATGAACCATGAAGAAAATAAATTGAAAAAACACTAACAATAAGAGTTAAACCTACGCAATCCAAGCCGAGGGATACCCACTTGTCTCCTTCAGTATGAGGCCACATGAACTTGTTGATCATTCACACCCACTAGCTACTTTTATTTTAAACAAACCGTTTCGAACTCGCGGCCTTTTATAAGACCGACATGCTAGCCAAACTACCCATGAAACCAAGTTGTTGTCGAGTAAATGGCATAGAGAAGGAGAACCAAACCTCTTTAGGAGAAGAGCTGGAAGCTTTATGTTTCATTGATGCGGAAGCTTGTTCATCGAGGCTTGAAGCTTCTGAACGTGTCTGGAAAAGGAGAGGTATCTGCGATTCTGTTTTATGGCATTTCGACAGGAGGCTGAGACCTGGACAAAACAACATTTTAGCAAGACAATATTTAGTTGTTAAATGATCGAGTATCATTTAAAATCGCAGGAACTACAACTGTTCATCAAGGGGAAATTAAATTTAAGTGTGGAAGAAGTGTGATAAAAAAAAAAAAGCAATGGCAATGTAGCAGCAACAGAGGAAAATAACCAGAGCTGATAGTCGAATGGATATGGCTCAACATGCTTGTATCACATCAATGTTGATGTTCAATCTGACAAGACTAGATAGAAATATAATTTACACAGATAATATTGATGGCGTAGTAAAGATGTAGATTATCTGATCATCTCAGATTAAATTAACATCTTAAAATTACAATAATAAAATATCAGATTATTGGATCTAGCTCAAATTATTCCAAAAAATTCTACAGCAGCTTTAGTCTCCGTCGTTTATCAGACGGTAAGAAGCTAAATTTGGCATTGGCTGTAATTTATTCATTAAGTGTAAGCCAGGACTGCTTTGGAGTTAGCTCTTTACAACCATAAGCAGACGGGCGACATGGGAGAGACCGCCCTACTCCAGGGCCTATACGACAAAAACATACATTGGAATCATCACCTCTTCCCCTGTCTCCTGGGAGCTAGTTCATAGAAGCTCCCTATATATACATGAATTAACTTCAAACTTCATCAAGTCACTTTCTTGTTTCAAATAACTTTTTTTGGGTTCCAACTTGTAAACAAGCTTTTTTTAAAAAAAAATTAAAAAATAACAATGAAAATCAAAAAACGACATAAGTTTTTAAACACTAAAACAATGATATATTAAATCAACTAGGATGAATTTCTTTGTTTTCTATAAACTTACGACTTGAATTATAAACTCCTTTGTGTTTTATTTTTCTTTCAATACTATTTTATATTTAATTATATAATATGTGAGCTTGATATTGAACTCAACTTGGTTTAATAACTTTGTTCTTTCTAAAATTATTTTTTATTTAATTATATTATCAAAAATATATATTTGTAAAATTAAGTATTATCTAAATATCAAGGTGTTTGTTTGAAATCATGATAAACACATAAAATATCAAACCGAAACAAATTATATATATCTTCAAAACAAATAAGATTTTAAATAATAAAAATAAAAAAATTAATTAAAAATAATTTAAGCACATCATATTTATGCCTCCAGGCCCATTTGACATTCCACTTAAAGCAAAGCCCTCTGTCCTTTTTTTATTTTCTTTCAGCTGTGCTGGCATCAATTTCTATATAGGCAAAACCTATTCTGGAATCAACTCAGGTAGTGGCCATCATATTGGGTTTGTAGAAACTCTCTTCATTGCTGCTCTTGTTGTTGGTTGCTTCATCGATGCTACCGTCTCCAAGAGTTGTGGAACTCTGGTTCCTTCTGCCATGCTTCCTGGATAGTCCTGCTCTGATACTAATTTTGAAACAAACCTGTAAAATAATTCCCAAATTGAGAAACTTAGGGTTTCTAGAATTGTAATAGAAAAGGGAAAGAATTAAATCTAGGGAGAATTATGAGATTTATTTGTGGATAAGAATGGAGTAGACAAAGATAAGGGTGTAATTGAAAAATAAAGTATGAAGTTTTTTTGACATATTCGAAGTATCTCGGCCTCATGTGTGATGTGATTTGTTCGAAAACATTTCCTACTTAATCTTATGTAATTTATGTTAAATAATATTTATGTAGTCTTATTTATTAAGGGTAGAATAATACTTTCAATTTAACCTATATATACTTTGTTTGTATTTAGGTTAAAACTAAGCACTCATAATATACATATTATTGTAATTCTAGCCTCCTTTTTGTGTTTGAGCGTAATTATTTTAACATGGTATCAGAGCTGGTTTTATGGAACGAGGCTTAATCCCGAACACAACTTCGCGGATCCAACTGAGATTTTGTCTTCCGCTTCTGCAAAATTTGATATTTCGTCAGTTTCTACAATTATTTTGGTATTTCGTCTTCCCTTGACACGCAATTTGGTATTTGCGTTCAGTTTCTGCAAATTTATTCTGTGTTTTGGAGTAATCGTATAATTTTGAGAAGATATTTGTTTAGTTTCTGCAATCTCTGTTCAGTTTCTGCAATTTGGTATTTTGTTTTCCGCTGCTTTTGCATTCTGGTTCTCTGTGATTGTTGAGTATGGCTACTGAACGAGATGATTCGCTTCAGTCTGTGAGTGTGAGGTTGGATGGGAAGAACTATTCGTATTGGAGCTATGTCATGAGAAATTTTATTAAGGGTAAGAAGATGTGGGGATATGTCAGTGGAGTTTATGTGGTACCTAAGAATATTGAAGAAGGAGATACTGCTTCGATAGATGCATAGGAAGCAAACAATGCAAAGATCATTACTTGGATCAACAATTCTGTTGAGCATTCTATAGGTACACAGTTGGCAAAGTATGAGATAGCAAAGGAGGTTTGGGATCATCTGCAAAGGTTATTCACGCAATCAAATTTTGCAAAACAGTATCAGTTAGAGAATGATATACGAGCTCTTCACCAGAAGAATATGAGTATTCAGGAGTTCTATTCTGCCATGACAGATCTTTGGGATCAATTAGCTCTTACAGAATCGGCAGAATTAAAAGCATGTGGTGCTTATATTGAACGTAGAGAGCAGCAACGATTGGTACAGTTTTTAATAGCACTTCGCAGTGATTTTGAAGGACTTAGAGGTTCAATTCTGCATCGTTCTCCACTGCCTTCTGTTGACTCGTTGTCGGTGAGTTATTGGTCAAGAAATACGTCTTCAGTCTTATTCTGAAAAGGGAATTCTTTTTGCTTCAAATCCTTCTGTACTAGCAGTACCTTCTAAGTCATTCTCTAATCATCAGAATAAGCCTTACACAAGGGTTGGCTTTGATGAGTGCAGTTTCTGTAAGCAGAAAGGTCATTGGAAGGCTCAGTGTCCTAAGTTGAGACAGCAGAATCAAGCTTGGAAGTCTGGCAGTCAGTCACAATCTAATGCTCATCGACCACCTCAGGGTTATAAACCACCACACCATAATACTGCAGCAGTAGCTTCCCCAGGCTCTATTACTGATCCTAATTCTTTGGCTGAGCAATTTCAGAAGTTTCTCTCCTTGCAGCCACAAGCAATGTCCGCTTCTTTCATAGGTCAGTTGCCTCATAGTTCCTCAGGTATGTCACACTCTGAATGGGTCCTGGATTCTGGTGCTTCCCATTATATGTCTCCAGATTTCTCATCTTTTACCTCTGTGTCTCCTTTGTCCTCCATTCCTGTTATGACTGCTGATGGCACTCCTATGCCCTTAGCAAATTGTGGTTCTCATTGTCACACCTCACTTGTCTCTCCCTAATGTTTATCTTATTCCAAAACTCAAATTGAATCTTGCGTCTGTTGGTCAAATATGTGATTCTGGTGATTATTTAGTCATGTTTTCTGGTTTTTTTTTGTTGTGTACAGGATCTGCAGTCTCAGAAGTTGATTGGGACAGGCCGTAGGGAGAATGAACTATATATTTTGGATGGGTTAAAAGTGCCGGTTCTTCTTTGCGCGCGCCGCTACTACGATCGTTGATTTGTCTTCATTTCGTTTGAGTCTTTCATCTTCTAGTTTTTATTTATGGCATTCCCGTCTAGGTCATGTTTCATCTTCTCGTTTGAGATTTTTGGCATCCACAGGAGCTTTAGGAAATTTGAAAACTTGTGACATTTCAGATTGTAGTGGATGTAAACTGGCAAAATTTTCTGCTTTACCTTTTAATCAAAGTATTTCTGTTTCATCTTCACCATTTGATTTGATTCATTCTGATGTATAGGGACCTTCTCCTGCTGCCACAAAAGGAGGGTCTCGATATTATGTTTCTTTTATTGATGATCATACTCGTTATTGTTGGGTTTATTTAATGAAACATCGTTCTGAATTCTTTAAGATATATGCAGCTTTTCGAGCTCTTATCAAAACTCAACATTCTGCTGTGATCAAATGCTTTAGGTGTGATTTGGGTGGGGAATACACCTCTAATAAATTTTTTCAAATGCTTGCCTTAGATGGAACCATCCACCAAACTTCATATACAGATACTCCTGAGCAAAATGGTGTTGCTGAAAGAAAACATAGGCACATTGTCGAAACTGCTCGTTCTCTCTTGTTGTCTGCTTTTGTTCCTAGTGAGTTTTGGGGAGAGGCTGTTCTTACTGCTGTAAGTTTGATTAATACAATTACATCTTCTCATAGTTCGGGTCTATCTCCTTTTGAAAAGTTATATGGGTATGTCCCTGATTATTCCTCATTTAGAGTCTTTGGTTGTACTTGTTTCGTTCTTCGTCCTCATGTAGAACGCAGTAAGCTATCCTCTCGATCCGCTATTTGTGTCTTTCTAGGTTATGGTGAAGGTAAAAAGGGGTATCGTTGTTTTGATCCAATAACTCAGAAACTTTATGTGTCTCGTCATGTTGTCTTCCTTGAGCATATACCTTTCTTTTCTATTCCATCCACTACTCATAGCCTGACAAAATCTGATCTTATTCATATAGATCCTTTTTCTGAGGATTCTGGTAATGATACCTCTCCCCATGTTCGATCAATTTGTACTCATAACTCTGCAGGTACTGGTACTTTACTCTCTGGCACACCTGAAGCTCCATTCTCATCTACAGCCCCTCAAGCTTCATCTGAGATTGTGGATCCACCTCCTCGTCAGTCCATCCGCATTCGTAAGTCCACAAAACTACCAGATTTTGCTTATTCTTGTTATTCTTCATCATTTACTTCCTTTTTAGCTTCTATTCATTGTCTCTTTGAGCCTTCTTCCTATAAAGAGGCAATTCTTGATCCGCTTTGGCAGCAAGCTATGGATTAGGAACTTTCTGCTTTGCATAAGACAGATACTTGGGATCTGGTTCCTCTACCTCCTGGTAAGAGTGTTGTTGGTTGTCGTTGGGTGTATAAGATCAAGACTAATTCTGATGGGTCTATTGAGCGATACAAAGCTAGGCTGGTTGCAAAAGGATACTCTCAACAGTATGGTATGGACTATGAGGAGACATTTTCCCTGGTTGCAAAAATAACTACTATTCGTACTCTTATTGCCGTAGCTTCGATTCGTCAATGGCATATTTATCAGCTTGATGTTAAAAATGCCTTCTTGAATGGAGATCTTCAAGAAGAAGTTTATATGGCACCCCCTCCTAGTATTTCACATGACTCTGGATATGTTTGTAAGCTTAAGAAAGCATTATATGGTCTCAAACAAGCACCCCGTGCTTGGTTTGAGAAATTCTCTATTGTGATCTCGTTTCTTGGCTTTGTTTCTAGCAGTCATGATTCTGATCTTTTTATTAAGTGCACGGATGCAGGTCGTATCATTCTGTCTTTATATGTTGATGACATGATTATTACTGGTGATGATATTGATGGTATTTCAGTTTTGGAGACAGAGTTGGCTAGACGGTTTGAAATGAAGGATTTGGGTTATCTTTGATATTTTCTGGGTATTGAGGTAGCATACTCACCTAGAGGTTACCTTCTTTCTCAGTCGAAATATGTTGCAGATATTCTTGAGCGGGCTAGACTTACTGATAACAAGACTGTAGATACTCCTATTGAGGTTAATGCAAGGTACTCTTCTTCTGATGGTTTACCTTTGATAGACCCTACTTTATACCGCACTATTGTTGGGAGTTTGGTATATCTCACCATTACTCGTCCAGATATTGCATATGCTGTTCATGTTGTTAGTCAATTTGTTGCTTCTCCTACTACTATTCACTGGGCAGCTGTTCTTCGTATTTTGCGATATCTTGGTACGCTTTTTTGAGTCTTTTACTTTCATCCACCTCATCATTGGAGTTGCGTGCATACTCGATGCCGATCATGGTAGTGATCCCACGGATCGCAAGTCATTCCGGGTTCTCGTATCTTTTTAGGTGATTCTCTTATTTCTTGGAAGAGCAAGAAACAATCTATTGTTTCTCAATCATCCACCGGCGAATATCGTGCCATGGCATCTACTACCAAAGAGATTGTTTGGTTACGTTGGTTACTTGCTGATATGGGAGTTTCCTTTTCTCATCCTACTCCTATGTATTGTGACAACCAGAGTTCTATTCAGATTGCTTATAACTCGGTTTTTCATGAGCGCACTAAGCACATTGAGATCGATTGTCATCTTACTCGTCATCATCTCAAACATGGCACCATTGTTTTGCCTTTTGTTCCT
Organism: Populus deltoides; assembly: GCA_015852605.2. NCBI lineage: Eukaryota > Viridiplantae > Streptophyta > Magnoliopsida > Malpighiales > Salicaceae > Populus > Populus deltoides. The sequence goes on from CM027587.2 coordinate 13,261,478, forward strand.
TCTTCCTTGCAGATTGCAGATTTCTTTACCAAGGCGCATTCCATCTCTCGTTTTCGTTTTCTGGTTGGCAAACTCTCGATGCTTGTAGCTGCCGCATCGTGAGTTTGAGGGGAGATGTTAAATAATATTTATGTAGTCTTATTTATTAAGGGTAGAATAGTACTTTCAATTTAACCTATATATACTTTGTTTGTATTTAGGTTAAAACTAAGCACTCATAATATACATATTATTCAGAATTCTAGCCTTCTTTTTATGTTTGAGCGTAATTATTTTAACAATTTATACTAAAGAAACATAATTAATGCAAATTTAAAATTGAAATTGAAATTTTAAAGATCCTGATTGTTATGCTTTCAACAAAAATCTATCCCTTAAGCCCCCATTTTGCCCAAATAAAAATTGATCAAAATTTATTTTTTTCTCATTTAAAATTATATATTTTTTAATTTTTTTAATATATTAATATTAAAAATAAATTATTTTAAAAAAATATTATTTTAATACATTTCAAAAAAAACTCTCAAATACTCTTAATCATCTCGTAATGCTATTTCAATCTTCTGATTGTTCGTTCGCTTGACTCTTGAAACGCTGTCGTTGCTTGGACTGTCGGTGCTTGATATGTCGTTTGTTTCCTGAGTGGAATCCACGTGTCCTCCATGCAGCCTTCGTTTCCATCCAACTGTCCATCTGTTTCTCCCATTCCCAGGTAACATCCTGACCCTTCATACCTGCCCCTTTCTCTTCAACTTTTTCTGACCTTTCTAACTTCTTTCATTTCTTCTTGTGCAGGACTTCGAGCGATTGAATCGACCACTTTATAGCTTTCTTCCTCCTTTAGCTTTCCAGTCCCCAAACCTCTGACATATTCATTGTCATCTCTACTAACAGAGACGGGGAAATAGAGGAAGGGGAATTCGGTAATACTGCTCGATACTATGCAAATGAGTACGATGAATACGAGCAACGGTTTGTGGAAGGGAATATCCAGATCAACCTCTTAAAAAAACTGGAGTTCGCAGGGATAAACGAGCAGATAGATGCATTTTATGATCGATCCTGGCAGTAGCACAGCAACCTGTCTGAGGAAGTTCAAGCCAGGACACTCGAGAGGGGAATTGCTGGAGCTCGTTGAGGCTATAATCCAGCCTATATTGCGTTGCTTTAACAGATATCAGAGGTCAAATTAGAAGGCGAAGTGACTTCATGTGCGCACGAAATTGGTTAATGGATCCTATTTTCTATCTTCATCGAGAACAACATGAGGGAGCTCATCTGGGACAATTCTCTGCATTCACATCTGCATGGCCAGTCTACAAAATCATTGACTGATCGTAATTTACATGAAAATGTCTTCCCATAGGGTGGCACAACACTGGAGACGGTACATTAACAAGCAAACCACACATCAATTATATCACTTGTTTACGACTGTTCATATCCTCACGGCGCTGGTTCAGAAGATATTCCAAGTGCCTTTGGCAGTAAGGGGCAGACGTGTGAACGAAATACCATCAGTTTCAATGAGAAATTGTACACGTTGTCCAATACATACAAAAGTAACTAAAACATCATCATCACCAGTGCACTTGACATCTTGCACGAATAATACCACAATGTCAAGAACCTGATACGACAGAAGTTTTACATGATAAATGAGAAGCCCTTCGCATTGGTCAAACAACGTTGGCAGCAACCTTCGTTTGAAGTTCTTCTGATGCTAGAGGTTTTCCAAAGCAACCTGCATCTGGTGGAGGTGCGGCACTAATACCAGGTTCTGTGGTGTCTGCCTCTTTTCCTGCTGGCGAAGTGGGATATGGACTTTTGCTCACCAACCTGAATTAACAAAGTTAAAAACGAGGGTCTAGCAGCCCGGATGATGTATTTGTGCATCGTGGAACCATTGAACACATAAGAGCACAGCAACTTGGATGCAATGCCAGATACAAAATCATGAAGTTACGTGTTGTTTTGAAGTATAAGATCCAGACAGACAGGGACAGAGAAATTCAAAACGCAAACAGTTACCTGTCCCGTCGCTTCTTGAAGAAACGCTGCAGGGATTGTCTCCTTGCAATAGGCAATTCTAAAACCAAAAAAAAAAAAATCGAATTAAAATGAGAATCATTAAGCAATATTCCTCATAGAAGAGGAAGAGCAATAAAATATTTGAATTCGAACATTAGCTGTGTTTCAGTCATGTTCTATAACCATTACCAGCTTGCATTCTGCAGATGGAATTTTGACGACTATATGTTTGGCCCTGGGGTGCAGCAGTGCTTTGCATTGAAGGAGACCTTGTAAGAACTGGTGTACCAGTAGGAGAACCACTCTTTTTCATGTCACCAGGTTTGACAGCAGCTGCAGCAATAAGCATAATTTCATGAACCTAAATGGACATGGTAGAGAGTTAGAATGGAATCCCACATGTAGAAATTTATTCAAGTGTTGAAAGTTTTAGTGAGGGAAGACCTTTTCTGCAGGAATTGAATCAAACACAACAACACTTCCACCATAGAAGATGGTAAGCTGATCTGGAGTAGGAATGGTGACATTTGGTCTAGAAGTCGCCATTGTCATGGGCCTGAAGAAACCAAAGATAAGTAAGTCATTACATTATGTTGAACTTGTCTGGCATGTGTTAAGCATTTAAATTACTTAAATAGGCAAAATCTCTCATTAATAGTGTCGGAAGTATATCTATCAAAGAAAGAAATGTTTAGTAGAAAATCTCTCATTTATATTTTATATCTTATTGAATTGTTGTATTTTATTTTTATAATATGTCTAGTAGAAAATATACATCTATGAAAAACTGTTTTTAAAAAAAATAATGGATAGTTTTGATTCAATCTCAAAATTATGGACTTGATAAATTTGTGGTTAATAATCAACAAAATATTATACTTAGATCCAATTTAGAGAAAAATGAAACTAGTAACTGAAGAACAACCAAATAACTCTATAATTGAGGTAGAACAAAATAATATTGATATAAATACTACTAATAATAATAACCTAGAAAGTAATGATGAAGCTGGATATTCTAAAAGATCTCGTTTATAATTTTGTCTTGCTCGTTCACCTTAAGCTGGTTATGCTGGCTAGGTTCCTTTTAATTATCAAAATCGCTTGCCTTTTGAGTAGTATTTAGAATAAGATCGTTTTCTGCAATTGATTCTTCTACCGTCTAAAAGTCTCACTGGTTGGCTTGGTGTTTTTGACCCACCAGAGCGTACTTGGAAAGTTCTTGTTGTGCCTCCCCCTAAATGCCCTGAGAATTTTGTTGCAAAAAATTGAAGGGAAAGTTTATGTTAGAGCATAACAGAGACATTCTAGTTACTTATGCATATTTAAGCTAGATCAGCCAAAGATGGTCTGGCGAGAGATGAAAACCCTCGATGGCATGACACTTGTTGCCAGTTTCTTGTCATCTCATTCAAGAACTGACCTCCCTGGAATGATGAGAAACAGCGTCTGCTTCCTCTACATACCCTCTTCTTCTTGCCGAAATCTTTTGGGACAGAACGAATTGAGGCGTTGATTGAATCGGAAGCCATGGTTACTACTGCAAATATTTATGGATTTGGATAAACCCTAATTTGTTTCAATCAGGAGAGATGGGAATTTGTTTTCTAGAGAGAGAAAGGAATCTAATTTGTGGATTTGATAAAACCATAATACATTCAGAAATTCTGTGTAACTGATATGTTATCGGCGTGTTATATTTTATAAGAGGATAGTTTAGTCTTTTTATTTAATTTAAAAATTTCATCATTGTCTAAAAAACAAAGTGAACAAAAGTTAGTAACGATTTCAATTTTTCCTTGGCATTGGTGAAGAATTTAGAGACTTAACAACACTTGTGAACAAAAGAATTCGTATTTCATTCGGATAATGAGTTATTCAAATACTTGAAAAGATAAAATAAATTGAATGAACAACATGCCAATTGAATAGAATTTATTGAGATCTTTTTATCTGTGATCAAATTCAAGCAATTCAAGGAAAATATAGTGTTCGATGCAGTATCTACTTGGTATTTTTTTTTTCTACTATAAATGTGAAGTTGTTGGATTTAATTCTGTAAAAGAATTTTATGCCAATGATAACAATTTTGCTAATGTTCCTGATCGATACTCTCTTAAATATTAAATATAAAGTTATGCCTTTTATTTTTGAAGAGGTTGTTTGTTAGAAAAAAAAACAATATAATTTATAAAATAGAGAGTTGGCACTCTAGGCATTTTAATCTTTCTTTTCTAAACATGGATTTAAAAAATTTTTCACTGAAGGTTCATGTGGATTACTATTAAAGACCGAACAATTAAACGACTTATGATTTACGACAGCTCAGCTTTTAAATAATTATTTAAAGTCGAATATAATCATATTTTTAAGTAATAAATTATTAAACAATTTTATATCTACCAAACAAGTTTATGGAAACTTTTAAATAATTTTATTTTATTATTTTTACTGTAATTCAGAGAACCTAACAAAATTATAGATACTTCTTGTTGCTACATGATTATGGTTAGATGAGAAACACATCCTTTGCATTACAAAATATAATCAAATAACTTTCCAATATGAAAAAAGCTCCACCATGTCAAAGGCTAGCATTGGGAAGCTCAACTTAATATTTTGTTTAAAAACAAATTATTCACTTAAAAAACATACCAAAAAATTTTAAATTAAAAAAATGTTAAAATCGTTAAATCAATTTAACTCAACATGTATTTCAAATAATATAATAAAATTTAATTATATAATTTAGTATTTCATTCAAAATATAAAAATTATAATAAATTATTAATTAAATTCAAATTTAGAATTGAAAACAAGAGCACCATGAACAAAAGTTCTTTCCTTTTTCTTAAAATCTAAAAACAATAAACAAGAAAGCTCTCAAGTTATTTAAGTGCTTTTTCAGGCACTCACTAGCTCGCTTTCAATTTCCATAACCGACATTTTTTTCACAAATAAAGCAGAACCCATCTTCCATTTCCCCCTTGTTTCCTCTATGAGCCACAAAAAAACTAAGGCTTTTTCCAACCAAGAACAGAAAAAAAAATTGAAACTTTTTTCTAGTTTACAAGAGTAGATTCATACCAGTAACTGGGTGTCCAAAGATGATGAACCCCATTTTTCTCCAACAAGCCAGCACCTTCCTTGCAAGATCCCATAACCTCTGGCTCCTTCTTCACTTCCATATCTTCTCGTGGCTTCATTTCCTTACGGGAATCAGGTTGTTGAGCCTCCATTAAAACCAGATCGGAGACAACAAAAGAAATTCAATCTCTTGTTTTTGTAAAGGGAAATTTCATGTGAAAATGGAAAGAAAGAAAGAAAGAAACCAGCTCCGGCCTCCTTGTCCCCCACCTTGACCTGACCCAAGTTTAAATAAAATATCAGTCAATCATATTTAAAACGTGGCAATGCTAATTGCACACCCTTTGTCTGTTCTACTGCCTTTTTTTTTGTGCCCATTAATGGTTGTCCTCCTTCCTACACACATGTACAACTCACCACCACTTGTTAGGATTTTTCTTCACAAAAAATGCTAGAGAAATTCATCATCGCACATGGAACAAATTTAATTTAATCATCTTGTGTGTTTTTCTTAGCTATGAAAATTGGTATGGGATGAAGATAGCTAAGGTGGTGTTTGTTTTATTAAAAAATAGAAATTATTTTATGAACTTTTTTGTGTTTGTCTATTATTAAAAAAGTTGGTTAATAAAAAATACTTTTCAGTCAAAGAAAAATTTGACTTGATTTTCAGGAAAGTGTTTTGCTTTTATTTTAGACGGAAAACACTTTCCAGAAGTTGTGAAAAATTTAAAAATATCATATTATTTGCTGATTATATCAAATTTGATCCTCAAATTTTTTATTGATATATATTTTGTTTGAATCTTTTTTTTAATTTCATCCCTTAAATTTTGATTTAATTTGATTTTTATATTAACTTTGGTCCTCATTTTTATAATTGTTATTTTTTTATCATTTTTTTAATTAAAAATTTGTATCTATCAAATTTGGTCCTCATTCTTTTAATTGTTACTTATTTTATTTGAAATAATTTATGAAATTGTAATTATTATTATTTTAATTTCATCATCTTTTAATTTTTTTTATTTGTTAGATTTGATCTCCATTATTTTGATTATTATTTATTTTATTTGAGATAATTTATGAAATTAGATTTTTTTTCAATTTCATTATTATTCAACTTTTTAATTTGTAAGATTTGTTCCTCATTATTTTAATAAACTTGAAAAAAAAATAAAAAATTAATAAGTTATTTTCCATCTTATTTTTCATAACATAACCAAACACTGGAAAATGTTTTTCAACTTATTTTCAATGACACTACCAAACATCGGAAAATAATTCACTTTCCAAGAAAACCACTTTCCAAAAGGAAACGACTTTCCAGCAAACAAACGAGGCCTAAGAAAACGAGTTTTAAATCAACCTGCAAAAAAATAAGTTTTAAATTTTAATATTTCATAAAAAAAATTAAAACAATACATGTGAATGAAAGTTATAAAAAAATATCAGTTATGAAATGTAGTATAGTTATTTTACATTAAAAAGTTATAAAACAATTCATATGGATGTAAATTATAAAAAATATAATATAGTTATCACACATCAAAAACTTAAAAAACAATTCATGTTGATGTACGATATATATAGTTATCTCACATTGAAAAATTAAAAATAATGAATGTGAGCTATAAAAAAAATGAAGTGTAATATAGTTATCTCATATTAAAAAATTAAAAAACAATTCATATGAATATAGGCTATATATAATTACCCCAAATAAAAAATTCATGTGGATGTATGCTATAAAAAATTATGAGACATGAAGTGTAGTATAATTATCCCGCATCGAAAAGTTAAGAAACAATCTACGTGGATGTAGACTATAAAGTAAATATGAAATGTACTATAGTTATCTCACATCGAAAAGTTAAAAAATAATCTAAGTAGGCTATATAGTTATCCAACATAAAAAAAATTAAGAAACAATCCATGTGAATATAGACTATAAAAAAGAAATGTGAAGCATGAAATGTAATATAGTTATCTCATATCTAAAAGTTAAAAAATAATCATTGCGGTTGTAGGCTATAAAAAAAATATGAGGTATAAAATGTAGTATAATTATCCCACATCAAAAAGTTAAAAAACAATTCATGTGGATGAATAGGAGAAGATGTCACCATTAAAGGATACTGATGATGTTTGTGTTGAGTATCCAGTTGAAGGAGAAACACTTGTGGTGGAGAGCACTAAATATACATGTCAATGTAGATAATTGAAAAAGTCAGAGGGAGAAAATATTTCACACGACATGCCATGTTTATAATAAGGTATGTATTTTAATTATAGATGATGATAGTTGCACTAATATAGCTAATATTGAATTGGTGAAAAAGTTGAACTTGCACACTACCAAACATCGCATACCTTATAAATTATAATGGTTGAATGATGGTTGTTGTTATTTATTTTTTACCCAAAAAAAAAGAAGAAAACCAAAAAATACAAGAAGAAATCCTAAAAGATTTCTCAAGTTGGTGGTAGAGGACCAAAACGACAAGTAGAAAATTTGGATGATCAAAATGTATAAGATTGACAAAATTAGCAACCCAATTTTGACTAAAAAAAGCCTTACTGGTAAAAATATTTTTATTTGGGGTAAAGAAATACAAATTTAGATGATTAAAGACTCAATGAGAATTTTAGTAAGCTTAATTAATTTTATTGAGGACTTGTTTGCACGGAAAATTAGTTTTTGGAGTCAATTTGAGTGTTAAATGAAAGACAATGAAGTTTGGGGATTGAAATTAGACTTTGAAATGTTTAATTGGTCAAATTAAGGGCTTGATTGTGAAAAAAATAAAGTTTAAAGGTCAATTAAGAACTTAATTGCATATCCTTAAGACCATGGACTAACCCATAAATGACGTACAATTTCAGGAGTAAAAATTGGTCAAATCAGGGGTCCAATTGAAAGAAATTGAAATTTTGATGGTTAATTAAGGATAAAATTGAATAAATTAAAAACTAAGGACTCGTCTGTAAAAAGCGCTGAACTATAAAGATGATATTTGAATTTAGTAGGGGTGCAATTGCATATAATTGAAAGTTAGGAGATAATTATGGGTGCATCTAAAAGCAATTGAAAGAGTAGGGACCAAATTGAAATTGATCAAATTCAAAATTAAAAAACTTTAATTTTTTAGGGTTTAACCCAGACGAAATATCGTTCACCCACTGTTCATCTCCTTCATTAGCAATTTTGGATGATTAAGTGAGCATGTTTAAACGAATGAATATGGTGTCTCTGATCATCTCAAGAGTTGTAACCACCATCATTCAACTCAGAAACACCCCTTCTACAACCTAATGCCCATGAAATTGAACATTCACACCCCAATTCTTCCATAAAAGTCTCCAACATCTTGTCGTCGATCAGCTTTCCTTGCATTTTCAGATTTTATGTTGATCAAGTTGACACTTTTGAACGAATGAATGTTAAGGTACAGACCTCTAAATTGAGCAAGGTTGGATCCAAACGAAAGGTGTGCATCTCATCTACCAATTTCAGATGGTTTACGATGACGTTTACATCAGAATTGCTATGGCAAAGCCTCGAAAGTGGTTAACCCAGTCAGCCTTGATTATGACACCTATTTTTCAAAAACCATCCATTTTTTTCATGTGTTCACACTTAAATCTTCTCAAAGAGTTCTTATCAATGACTTTAACACTTCCTTATCAATATCAAAAGGTCATAAATAGCTCATTGCCCTCTAAGTCTAACAAAACCACCAAGTACCCCTAAACCAAAACAACCATTGCAAAACCAGTATAGTACAAAAGCTTTCATCTATTAGCTTTTTATCCGGAACCCTCTCACTTTGATCAAAAGGCTAAGCTTTAATCAATTCTTTAGGGAATCCACCAAAAAAACCTAGAAAATCTTATAAATACCTCTGAGAATCAAAACTAAAAAAGAGTAGAAAAGGGGAAAAAAGAGGGAAAATATGGGGAAATACTCCATTAATAGACCCTAGGGGTGTTCAAAAAAACCGACCAACCGATTAAACCAAAAAAACCAAGAAAAAACTAACCGAAAAAACCGAACCGATAAAAAAAACTGAATAAACCGATTAAAAAATAAAAAAACTGACCGGTCTGGTTTGGTTCCGGTTTAAAAAAACTTAAACCGATTGAACCGGACCAAACTAAACCGGTTTAATTAAATCTAAAACAAAGGTATAAAAAGAAAATCCTAACCATAAAACTAAATACCCTAACCCTCACAGCCACTCCACTCCCTTCCCTCTTTCCCCCCTCCCTTTCCCCCTTCCTTTTCCCATAACCCTAACAGCCAGCCCCCTCCTTTTCCCCCTTCTTTTTCCTATAACCCTAACAGCTGCCCCCTTCCCCCTCTCCCTTTCCCCCTTCATTTTCCTGCAACCCTTCCAGCTGCCCCTTTCCTTTTCCCATAAACCTTATAGCCCCCCCTCCCTTTCCCCCTTCCTTTTCCCTTAACCTTTCCAGCCACCCCCTCCCTTTCCCCCTTCCTTTTCCCCTAACCTTTTATGATCTCAATCTTCAAGGCTTCAAGGGAACATGAATCATCTCGAAAGGTCAAATCTGAACTTCTAGTTCAGGTAGATGGTGTAAACAATCGTCTCACTTGTAAAGATGGCCATCAGAAAATAGTGATGGTTTTGGCAGCTACAAACATTTCTTGGGATATAGATGAGGCACTAAGATTGTTTCATTGTCTTCTTGTAAATATTTTTTAGAATTTTTTTCTTTTGGAAGTCTTAGATTCATCCTAAATGGCAATCTATCCAAGATGTAGTACAGCATCTCATTTCTCCATTGGCACAAAACCCAGATTAAGGTATACAATGGCAGCAACAAAAATGCTTCGGTTTTTCTGGTTTTGGATGCTAAAAACGACCCGAACCGAATTATTATTTTCGGTTCGGGTTATATTAACAAGGACTATTATTTTTTGGCTTGGTTGAATTTTTGGGTTAAAACCAGACCGTGAATTGAATTTTTGGGTTAAAACCAGACCGTGAACACCCCTAATAGACTCTATTGTAAAGGTTTAAAAGCCTAACATAAAAGGTCTAACAAGCTTTGGAAAAAAAGAGAATGAATGGGAAAGAGTGAAGGAAAAGAGAAGAAAAAACCAGCAACTTATAGTCAGTAAGCTTGGAGAAGGTATAACAATGTAAAAACTTAAAGGTGAAGTCTATGTGGTCTGCCCATTCATGTTTTTTTAATGTTTAAACCTCTTTTGATGTTTTTCGAACTTATTTTAGTGTTATGATGCTTTCTAGTTTTTTTTATTAATATATAAACATATTGTTTTTATTGTTTAAATATTATTTGAAGTTGTTATTGATATTACTGAGTGTCAAGACAATATGTTTGTGACCGATTTTGATAAAATAGAGTAGTTTTGGATTTTGCCAAAAGGTGGCAGTGAATGTTTGATGTCTTTTCTATTTTTTTAATGTATGTTCTTGGTTCCTGAGCATAGGTTAGGTTCCAAGTGTTCAAAGAATGAGTTTTGAATCAAAATTTGATTTTCTGTTGACTGTTATTGAGGCTCTAGTTATGAAGTTGGAATTTAATGCATGTTTGTGCTGATTTGATGTCTTTTATTAGTTTTTTTTTCAACTATACTTGATATTGACAATGTGGGTTATGAGAATTAAGAGCAGTGTGTTTAAAGTCATAAAATGTTCATTCTAAGGCTTGGCAATTGGCAGCGTTAGGCAATGACTAGGGTTTGTTTGCATGAATAACATGTTTTTTTAGGGGTTTTAATCCTAAGGTTTTAGTTTTGAACTGAAATCTATTTTGATAAAATCGTGATTTTTGAGTGATAATCAAAGTGAATGGATGCCAGATTAATGATCTTTGCTTGATTTCTAATATGTTTGTGTCCTTAGTTTGTTCATATCTAGTCTGATTTGAGAGTCATGTGGCTAGGTTTGTTATGAATGTTCATGTTCTTTATTTATTTTGTGTTGTTTTTCAGGTCAAATCAGGATTTTTAGTTCGGTTTATGGTCGAATAAAAAATTTCGAGTGTCGGGTTAATGGCTAAGGCTTTTTCTGATTTGCCACTGTTTTAATAAAATGAATTTAGGCTTAAGAATATGTTTATTAAACACGTCCTTAAGCTTGTTTTGAATAAAAATGGGTTTTTGCCAAACAAGCCCCATATAAATTCCAAAAAAAATCTAAAAAATCTCAATGATCAATTTAAAAATTTGTAGGTCCTTTACATGTTTTTTCAACAATTTTATTTAATATCGAGACTATAAATTTATACTGTAAGATACTGACTTGTTATTAAAATATCTATTTTCATTGAAATCTTAAAAAAATTCAAAATTTCTAAAAAATTTCTTATTTAAAAAAATAATAAAAAAGTGTTTTATTTGGTGTGCATACGCCCAAGTCTCTCAAAAAATAAAAATCATATTTTGGCTTAAAAAAATACATGGTATGATTTTGTATTTTTTTTATATACACAAAAATTCAAAAAATATCTTTACATGCATTTTTGGGATTTAATAATCAGTTTATTGAATCCATTAGAATTTGACCAATTTTTCAAAAACCCTGAAAATAAATTTATGAGAATTAATGGTCAATTTTCTGATATAAATATTAGTCTTATAAGTAAGCTGATATTTAAATATTAGAAGTTGATTAGAAAATTCTTAAAATTATTTTGGATATTCATCAATTTTAATTGTGAATTTTTTTCATTATGATATACGAGTTGTGAAAAATCATTTTGCCTTCCAAGATAGGTGAACTCTGTTAGAGCACCTACATAAATTTTTTTCCCTTAAGAACTTATTTGCCCATAATAAATTCAAAATAATAGATTTATTCATGAGCATAAATCTTTTTTTAAAGCCGTAAACGGACCATTGGTTAGAAACCCATCAATACTTTTAAGCCACATCTAGACTAAACAATGCACCTTACCTTAGGTAAGATGCGTTTAGGGTGCTAATATTTTTCCTAACCATAACCAGTCTCTTACCCTAGAATTTCATATAAGACTAATCCACATAGATCTCCTAGCGACCCTGAATCAAACAACTAGGCGATATCAAATCTTGCCACGTGCGACAATGGTGGTGAAGTGAAAGTGAATAAACAGACCTATAACTCTTGTATATTTAAAACCTAAGCAAATAAATGAGGAGCAATTGAAATTGAAGAAGGAGAAAATGGTTGAAAATAAGAGCTTGTATATTAAGGAAACCTTCTTTGCTAAAAAGGTTCTTGGTTTTGATGATGATGTTATTGTTTAGCTTGGTACTGATTTATTGAAATTAAAAGATGTTTCTCATGATACATATTTAAGGTCAAATCTTTTTAAAGATGGGAGGACAGTACGAACCAAGTTAGATCTGAGTTTGGCTTTAAAATGTATGCTGACTAGTTTTGCGAGATCGAACATATCTCTTAAACTGCACATCAAAAAGAGCTGAAATTTTACATAGAGATAATAGACACATGGAAATATATTTTAGTAAATTTTCAGGTCAAATGGAGTTTGAAAACATATTATTTCAGAGGATCAAAGTTACTAGACAAATCTTATCAAATCTGTCAAACTAGATTTCAACTATAGGGTTACCTCTAGATCAAAGTTCTTAAGTATAGGGTTATTTCTGGATTAAGGTTCTATCAAATTTGATTTTCAACTTTTCAAGTTATTATCTAATTCATTAAGGATTGTGTGATCTAATGATTAAGAGATTTGCACCATTTTACCTACTATTTACTCTTGTAATTTTTTAAAAATATTTGTAAGGACCTTTTCTTGTTTTTTTAAGTGATCGAATTCCCTATACTTCATGCAACTTTATGAACGTGACTAACAAAACTAATCCAATAGAAAATGACAAGTTTCCTTTCATATTTTTCAATATAAAAAAATTAAACAATGTTTCTTATAATTTATAGCAGATATAGTTTTAAAATTTAAATAAAAAAATTAAAATTTTTAAACTAAGAATATTAAATTAAAAATTATTTTCTACTATAATTTATATAAAAATATTTTTAAATTATCTATTATGTTCTTAATACGAAGCGATGTCTATTAATTCTTCATTGAGATGATTTTGTCAAACAAACTATTGACAAGGTTATGGACATTTTCGTGATATTGCATAAACCTCAGGGACTCAATTAGTTAAAAAAAAAGTAGAGGGTCCTAAAAAAATATAAAAATTAAAAATGATAAAATAAAATAAAAAAATTATCGGCCAATTATAGTTGCCCACAAGAAATAATATTTTAACTAGTATATTGGCCCGCGCTCTGCAGCGGATCAATAATAATTGTTTTAAAAATGTAACAAAAATATAAAGAATATAGAGAATATTTTAAGTGTCTTAAATCTGGCGGTCAAATCAGACTGCCAAATCCAAGAGTAATGGATCTGGTGGCCATGTCAAACCCAAATAGCTTTGGGTCTAGCAGTTATGCCAAACTCAAATAGTCTTAGGTGGCTCTTAAGTTTGGTGGCAATATACTTGAATATTTGGCTATTCAAATTTAATAGCATTGGATTTAATTACCGAGTTAGATTCTATATCACCACCTGCTATTGAAATAAAAAATAGAATAGACAATACACTCTAAATATCTACAATATAGTTTATATTATAAATAATCTATATACACAGTAACAGCATAATAATTTTTCCACGCGTTTGAAAGTATACTATAATTTGTGATAAAAAAGTTGAACCAAAGACGGTTTGGAGCGCTTAGAAAAAAAAAATTGTCCGCTCACCACAAAACGGTTCCGAGTCCTTACACGACATCGTATGAGGAAACAGGGCATTCGGGTCATATCCCATCGGGCAACCCGATAACAGAAAATATCCGAGGAGAAGAAAATCAAACAGAAGATTGAAAATTGAAAATTGAAAGTTGAAACTGGAAACTGAAACCAAATCGGAATTTGAGACCGATAAAAAAAGAAAAAGAAAAGAGATCGGAGACGGAGTAGATAATGTCAACGGAGCCTCCAGCTTTTCAAGAAGCAGCTCGCTGTGACGTCTGCAAATGCAGCTTCAACACTTTCCGTCGCCGTGTAAACTCCTCTCCTTGTTCCCTTTTTTTTTTTTTTTATAATCATCAATTGAATCATCATAACATAATTTTTTGAATCAACTAAAACTAATGATGATAAAAGAACGGATTGATTTGATCAAAGCTAGTTTACTGCTGCGATCATGGATTGATACAGAATTGCTCACGATTTTTATCATCTTCTGTTTTAACTTATTTTTCATGTTTTTTGGTAGCATCATTGCCGTTGTTGCGGCAGGACATTATGCCATGAACACTCGTCAAATCAAATGGTCTGCCTTTTTTTTTTTTGTTTTTCCTCGTGTGTGTGTTTCTGACAGTCGATTTTTGCGGATTCCTTAATGTATGAATTGTGTGTTCATTAATTAATTCAGGCTTTGCCGCAGTTTGGGATACTCTCGAATGCTAGAGTTTGTGCTGATTGTTTTAACAATTCTACCCAGTAATTCACTCAACTTGATCTTATTTTTATTCTTAAATTTAACTGTTCTAGCATGTCATGCCATTCATAAATTGCATTAGAAACTATCGAAGAATATGCCCATTTATGCGAAAATGTAGTTGAAGTTCGTAAATATATATTAGACTAATAAGCATGTTAAACAAAAAATGTCTAACAAAAACCTAGAGTTTAAAAACTATAAGCATATAAAAGCATAGTTAATAGTAAACATGCTTTCAATACAAAAATAATAATAGAATTCTAGCATGCATACTAAACATATAATCAAACTTGTAATTGGTATTGATTCAAAATTTTAGCATGTATACTGGTAATAAAAAAATATATATGTTAAATTAAAACCAAAAAGGATATTCACTTGTTGGAACACTTTAAAGTAATTAAATTTTTATTGTTGTCAGTGATGAATCATTTGTCTTTAAAGTTTTATTGCTCCTCAATTATACAACTAGGATTTTTGCAATATGTCTCCCAGGATTCCTACACCATCAATTTAGTTTAGATGTTCTTCTAAACGAAGTATCTGAACCAAAGAATATGAAATTCAAATATTTCAGAACAAGATGAACCTAAGCTCTAGATTTGAAAGGAAAACCAAAACTTAAAATGAGAAGAAAACACTAAAATATTCTTTTACTTCATGTTTTCTTTTCTTTAGTTGTCAGTGGTTTGTAGACATTGATTATCTTCATGTAGCTGAGGGCCACTGAAGGTTTTTTCGTTCTCTTGTCCTTCCTTTCACACCTTTATGAAAATCTTGCTTCTTTACGTGGAATATTTATTCAGTTATCATAAATTTTGTTTGGACACAGATCAGAGAAAGTTGATGGAGTTGATTCCATAACAGATAAAGTTTCTAGATTAGACATTGATACAGAAAAACATCCAAAACCAGAACCAACAACACAGAATCAATCTGCTGCAGGTGTTATAGAGTGTAAGTGTGGGATGCCTTTATGCATCTGTGAAGCACCAGCAGCAAAAACAGATCCGGTTCCCATGCAGGTATGATTTTTCTATAATGATTTTAGATCCTTCTGTCATAAATGGAGGTAATTTATTTAATCCATCACGTAACAGATAAAACTTTCTTCCACCTTCACATCCCAGTCGAATTCAAAACCAAAGAAAACAGATGCTGTTCCGAAGAACAGAGGCTCCACTTCAAGCAGCAAGCCTAGGTATGTTCACTGTTGAAGTCCAAACGTGAAAGAACATTACGTATGATTTGTTGTAAGCAAAAATGACTTAGTATGCAAATCCAAATGAGGTGCTTTTACCTGGCAAAGATTTGTTCTCTTCATTGAGCATGGAGCTTATATCATGGTAACATGCCTAGTAGTGCAACAAATGATGCCATTTTTAAAGATCTAACTCAAACATCAAGATTCACATAATATGATACTGTGGAATCAATATATAGTTAAATTAGGAGCCAAGTATTAGATATCTTGTAAATTGTAATGAAACTTTCCTAAAACTCAGTAAGAATTAAATTACTTTGGATGAAAATACATCACCATACCACTACGTTGTGGTGAAAGAAACTAGTTGCCTACTGGTCAGCCACTGTTGGTCTTGCAGACATGTGGTTTGTGAGATTCAAGTTGGCAGGTGGAGTTGCAGGATCATGGAAGTTAACTATGTGAAGGTTTGCTTTCTTTTTGGGCATTATCTTTTTTTAAATGAATTCAAATAAGATTCTGGCCTCTCCCCCTCCCATCTGTCATCTTCTTACAACCCTTGACCTTTGGTCATCTAACAGTGTCCCACATTGAAATATAAGTTCATAAATGACTATTGGGTTTCGTACTTGCATATACTAAACCTGCTGCATCCACTCCAACTCCAGACTCATAAATCTGATGAAACATGATCCTCTGCATGGGCACCGGGAGCTAAAATAGATGCATGTTGTGTGTTGCAGGGAATGTAAATTACATTTTAGGATCAGAGTTAAGTTACTAGACAGACAGAAAGGGGATGACTACTTTGTTTAGAATCTAATTTTTGCATCATTTTTCTCGTTTCATTTAGATACTTAGCCGCTGCCTTCTAAAGTTAGTGGGAAATTGTGTTCTACTAAATCCTTCATTAACTTGTGAAAACCTTGCAGTTCGGTTTTCAATCATGGCCAAATTACAAATGGTGGTGTAGATAAACCTCAGATGGATTATGAAGTCAATGGAGAGGTATAATCGACTTATGATAGTCATAAGGGGTGTTACTTTTTCATAAGAGTTTCATGGATCAGTTATCTGTGCCCATTTATGTGTTCTGCTTAGGGTTTAAGGGAAGCGATAAAGAATGGTGATACTGTTGCAGTCAAGAAGCTTTTGAGTGAGGTATTCACCATCTTTAATGCAAAACAGATATGAGAAATGAAACTAAACTCTGATATCTTGGCAGGGTGTGGATGCAAATTATCGTGATAAGCAAGGAATGTCTTTGCTACATCTGGTAACAATCTCTCACTTTATCTGCATTGCATATTTTGTATCTCCGTAAAAAGTATGACACTAATGAAAGGATGATTGTGCTTAGGCTGCACTATTTAATCGAACTGACATAGCGTTCATCCTTATGGACTCCGGGGCAAGCATGAACTATAAGAATGCACAAGGTAATTAGTCTTATATCCAGCATCATGTCTTGCTATGGTGCCCAGTTTCATTAAACTGTTTGATTAGATAAGGGAATCACATAAGATTTGCAAGGCATGTGTAGACATTATGGTGAAATGGTTTTAAAATGACTGAAATTCTCAATGAATTTGAATGTGGAAAGCAACCAGACATAATTTTTCGGTTCTGAAATTTTGAAATGTGCTTAATAGCTCTTTCAGGTTGCATACAAAGTGGTCATAAGGGGAATTACGGAGTTCATGTTTTTAGTTATCTTGAGCAACAAAGAAAGTTAAACTGCACTCTGCAAGTTAGGTTAAATGTGGTTGTAGGGAATGATGATGTTGCATGGATGGCCAAGGGCTCTAATTTCTTAAAAATCATCGAAGATAAACTTACTTGTCATTGGTTGTGAGTGATGCTGGTCCCCAGTATTCTACTTCATGCTAACGCATTGCTTCTTTTCTAGGGGAAACGCCATTGGACTGCGCTCCTGCAACTTTGCAGTACAAGATGAAACAGAAAATGGAGGAATGTGGACAGCAGGGGCCACATGCCAGTGTTTGAGAGCTTGCACATTGTTTATATCCTTAATCTGCATGTGCAAGTTGTCTGTTTCCCGAAGAAATTGTATTGATTAAGTTTTGTATTTGGTCTGTATACAATGTATGTTGTGCATTCTAGCAGATGAGCTACCAGTCATCAACTCATGGACTGTCCGATACAGCTCCTCTTGCAAGGTAATAAGTTGTCTTTCTGTGTTTGAACTTTGTCTAGCAAAAAACATTATATTCTGATTGGAACATCAATGTTGAAATTGAAAGACATGCTGACTCTGCCCACTATCCGTACTTGAAGGCTATCCGTACTTGAAGGCCTACGCTGCTCATATTAAGATCAAGAAAAAAAAAAAAAAACACTAACACTACTCGGCATTCACACTACACTATGAAAGAAAATATTTTTAATTGAAACAGTGTTTTTTTAAGCATTTTTTATTTTGAATCTTTTAGTTTTAGTACTTTAATTTTTATTTAAAATTTTAGTTCATAAAAAAAAACTCATTTAAAAATAAAAAGAAAATAATTGCTTAATTATAATTTAATAATAAAAAATCATTCTTAATAAGTTTTATTAAAATGTTGTTGATTCGTCATAAAAAAAAGTAGATTAATGTTTAGATTTAAAAAAAAAAATTGAAGTGATTTTTTAATTTTTGAGCAGGTTGATTTGAGATTATTGAAGGTTTTTTTTTTTTTTTTTAACGGGGGGGGGGTTTTCTATGCATTTTTAAAGAAAAAAAAAAAAAGAGTATTTTTATGCCGACAACAAGTAGCGTCTCTCGTTTTTTTTTTTTTCTTTCCCCTAGGATGAACGACATGATTTTACCATTTAAAACAAGAAAAAAAATGGTCAGACACCATGGCATCACCTCCTTTTTACGTCGCACGTGTAAGGGCCCACATTTGTCCTCTTAGGGAATGCCTGTAAACCCCCCCCCCCCGAACCCTTACCTAGTAAAGGGAAATATTTTTTCCCTTCTATTTTAATTAAATTTCATCAAAATTAATTAATAAAAAAATATATTAAAAAATTATGGCATTTTTTTTATAACATTAGTAAGCTTTTTTTTAAGAATATTTATTTTTATTTTCATATAATTCAATGAAATTTTTTTTATGAAAACAAAGTAATTTAACCTAGTCAGGTCAATAACCTGAAAAATAGATTTCGCAAGTTAATTTAGGTTGACTCAGACCAATTCAAAACATTTTTATCTCAATATTTTTAAAAAAAAATTAAAATGATGTCATATTAAGATTGTTTAAAATTACAACCAAGTTTTGACAAAGTTGCATTTAGATTTGTTAGGTCGATTGAGTCATATCAAACAATTTTAATTTAATATGTGAGAAGAGTGTATTATTTTATATTATATAATATATTCAAGTTAAAGTTACTGGTATGTTATTTTAATTAAAACTTTGATTATGATAAAATACTATTGAAAACAAACTGGTAACAAAATGTCAAAAAAAGAAAAAAGGAATGAGTTAATAAGAAAAAAAAATTTAATTTGAGAGATATTTTTTATCATTATTTCAAATCATCCAAATTGTTTTATATATTTGTTCTTATTGCTTTTAAATTTTTTTTAAATATAGAACATAAAAAAAAGTTTTTGTGAAAAATATTAAAAAGAAAAGAAGGAGTCATATTAGCAAATTATTTAGTTTTAATAAAATTTAAATTATTACTCTTCTTAACAAAAAAAATTAATTCATTGCTATATTATTAAATAATCTTATTAAAGGCTCCTATGCCACGAGACTAAATATCATAATATAAATTTATTTCTCAATTTTTTAGCTTAATTTTTAGTTAGTGTTGGCAAATCTTTCTAATATTTATAGCCAGCTATATATATATATATTATTAAATACGCATATCAGGTCAATTTTAAATTCTCCTAACTTGAATTCTTGTCTAAACTAGGTTTAAAATTAACCTATATAAAAGTTACTCTGATATGACCAACCAACTTGGCGGGGCTAAAGATAACCCAGATAATCGGTAAAAAATATAGTTTGAATTTAAAAGATGATATTTTCTTTTATATTGAAAAAACTACATATTAGATATACCTAGGGTTCAAGACTAAACCCACCAAACCCACGCCCAGGATCATAAACTCTAATAAGTTTAATAACTTTATTTTTAAAAATTATTTTTACTTAATGATATACTAATAAAATAAACGCTTATAAAATCAAGATGTTTGTTTGAAATTGTGATAATCTTATAGAAAACAAACTGAAACAAATTATGAAAATCAATTCAAAATCAAATAAAAAATCCAAAAAAATTCAATCAAAAGAAACAAAATTGGAAGATGGGATTTTTAAAAAGAAACTATTTGGCATTGTTATTAAAATTCATCCTAGTGGATCAACCTTAAAACTTCATGATTCAACTATTTATCTAGCACAAGTTTAAAACTAACTCATATGAGAGTTTTCTCATTGTGATCTAATTAATTTAACAGGTCTAAAGATAAGACAAACCACCTATTAAAATTATGATTTGACTTTAAAAAAATTTCAAGTTGATATTTTTTTTTAAAATATTGAGATGATGATATATTGGATTGACTTTGACTTTATAACTTAACATGCCAATCTCGCAACCGAATTATAAAATCTACATGATTAATTTTTTTTTAAAATAAACTATTTTTATTTAATGATGATAATAAAAATAGACTCTTGTAAAATTATGTATTAACCAAATACAGGTACGTTTGTTTAATATAATGATAATCTCATGAAAAGCAAACCGATAATATAATTAAAAAAATAAAAAAACATTATATGAAAAAAAGTTTAAAAGATAGAATTTCAGAACAGAAGAAGAAGTAAAAAAACTACTCTTTATCACCATTCATATAAATAATAAAAAAAATAAGAAATTATAGATAAATTAAGAAATTATCACACAAAATTAAAATAAATGGTAAAATAACACCAAAAAAAAAATTTAGTGAAATACTTTTGTTATGGTTGAGAACCACAAGCTAAATTAATTTTCCACAATAAACATAGAATTATATCATGAGATAAGAAAAATATAGTAGTTATTAAAATAAAAGTAACTAGAGATAAGAAGCCATCGTCTGTGTGGTGTGACCCACACGAATGATAGTGACCAGTCGGCAGTGAACCTATATTCCTAGCAGACACGGACACCTAACAATTAATAAATAATTACACGAAAAAAAAAAAAAAGGTAAAGCAAAAGGCTCCCACCTTCATCACCCCTCACCTTTGCCTTTATAAAGCACCCAAGATGCTCACTGGAACTTCTCCCTTTCTCCCTTCTTCTTCTTCTTCTTCTTACCCTTCTTGCTTAATAGTTTTTTTTTTTTCCCTCTCCCTCCCTCCTCCAGGGTTTCCTTCTCCTTCCCTTTTTTTTTCTTACTTAACTACTGTGTTGTTTGCATTTTATATATAATGGGCCTTTTTGCAGAAGAGTCAGGGTTAATAGTAGCCCATCTTATCTACAAGGCAGCTCTTGCTTTAGCAGTCTTGCGATGGGCCTGGGATTGGGCTCTGAGATTTAAGAACAGAGCCCATTTATCCTCCTCTAGCAATGATTCTCTACAGCAATCTCATCCTGTTCCTTCTCCACATCAAGTTATGGACGATCTGATTTCGACCACTTTCAATGACGTCATAGAGAGGGTGCCAGGGGTTTGTGACACATGTGCTGTCTGCTTGAGCCAGTTGAGGGATCAAGATGAGGTCAGAGAGTTGAGGAACTGCGGCCACGTGTTCCATAAGGAGTGCATAGATAGATGGGTAGATCATGATCACGATCACGATCACGATCATGATGAGAATCACAATACCTGCCCACTATGCAGGGCACCGTTGCCGACAACCTCACGAAGTCCGGCTTGGACCAGGACTGAGCCTAGTTGGGCCGTTGAGAGAATTCTCTACCTCTTTGGGGATGATTTGATTACGTGATCAATTCATTGTCGCTGCGCTCTTTTCAGCCGCCACTTCCTCTTTATATATATATATATAACTTTTTAATTTTAAATTATCTTCTCAATATCTTTAAATCGTTTAGCATACTAATATTAAAAATAAATCTTAAAAAATAAAAAATATATTTTAATATATTTAAAAAGTAACTTTTATCTTCCTTCCAAACAAACTATAATCGTGATAGCCAATAATAATTAAGCGATAACTCATGAAAATAATTAATTAGTGTGAGTAGCAGCAGGACAAATTTTGTAATATTTGTTTTTTTGAGTTGTATATATGTACTTTACTGTCTACGTACGCCTTTCAAATATTACGTTCTCTTGCAGTTGCAGTTGCATTTTACATTTATCTGTTTTAATGAAGTATTTCCGTTCTTCTAACAAAAAAAAAAAAACAGATAAGAATTCTAGATTGTAACATTTTAATTTTTTTTATTAACATGGGTTGTCCGAGTCAATTTGTGTGCATCTCGATTAATTTTTATGTATCCTAAAATTAATGATCAGATAAACTTTCAGTGACCATTATTATTAACAACTTCGGGGCTCGAACCTGAAATTACAGGAGAAGCAAATTTTTTAATCCCAAACTGTTATTATTGAGCTATTTAGATAGTTTTGTAACATTCTAATTTGATTTTGGTAATCCTAGCTATAGGTTGGTATATTAATCAAGAAGGAGATTTATTATTTTCATTTCTAAGCATGAAGTGTCAAATATAATTTATTTAATCTATGAAAAATTACTCCTAGGCATTCAAGGGTTACTCGCAATTACACTTTTCTTCTTCTATAATTTTATAAATTACAGTCTATATACTGACTGGGTCCATGCAAAATTAAATTGGGTCAATGCAATATTTAAGTTTAGATGAAAAAATAAATTTATCCTCAAATATAATATAACACAAAAAAAAACATATTAATTCAACAATTTGATCTATACATTGACTTTTCCCTCTTCTCCGCGAACACAAATTCTAAAAGCAAAATCAAAACCTAATCTACTTTTTTTTAATTGATTTGTTTAATTAGCTCAACCCAAAAGTGATTTTGCTTAGGTTGTGCCTACTAGAATTCTCTTCATCTTCTCATCTCAAACCAAGCAAAAGACAAACATGTAACAATTGTTTTTTCAAATTGAGATCTTGAAATTCACATCAAGTTCGTTTTGTTTTTGTTAAATATTGTTGATTTATTATAGTATACAATGCTTGTCGTCCTTGATTTCATAAAAAAATAAAAAACAAAATTTTTATAATTAATTTGTATATCCCAAAAACTAAAATAACCCTAAAAATTATTACTTTTTTGCTCAATAAAAAAATATTCAGAATCCCCAATACTTTTTTTGAGTGGTAGATGAATTATTCTTGTTTATTTTTTCAATACCCTAAAATAAAAGCCTAATTAAAGCTTGCAGATTATTGTTCATTGAAAAACTTGTTTAATCCGTTTAACCTTTGTGTAATCCTTGTTTATTCTTTTTTTTATTATTATTTTTGATTAACGTGTGTTTAGGTCAGCTTGCACGTACCTTAACTAATTTCACGGGTCCTGAAATTAACAATCATATAAATCTTTAATGACCCTAAGGGTTGTAAAACTCGAATTGATAATTTATAGAAAACAAATCTAAAACCTAAACAATTGAGTTATATCTTTCGTGGCTAATCCTGGTTTATTCTTTGCTTGAGCTTTTATGTAACAATTTATTGTTCGTCATGGAAAAAAACAAAATGATGGATTCGTTATTCATCGTGACAATTCTATTACCTCGAAAAACAATATAAAAATAAGTTTTTGATGTTTACCTGAAGGGTTTTGAGATTTGATATGACAAAGAAAATCAAATTTCTGATGATGCCTTGACATTAAAGATGTTGAATATGCATGAAGATAAAGTATGAAGTTAAGAAAAAAAAAAACCAAATATTATTATGAGGATCTCTTGAGAAGAGTCTCCTGACTATAATTAAAAAATAAAGAAAAAAGGATGGATATAAATTTTATGTTCATGATGACGAATTAGGATCTTCATTATTTTTCTCTCTCTTTTATAGCTTCTAAACTTAGAATCAGAGGTTTACGAGATAGGTAGAGTAAATATGATAGAGAAGATCATGAAGATGGGTTTTTTTTAAAAGTAACTATCATTTAACTTATTCTATAAGAATATAATATGTTGTTTCTTACTTGTACAGAACAGCCCCCAGAAAGTAAAGACAGAGAAAAGATGTCGCAACTCCATGATCGACGTCTATCACCATTTTCTTAAGCTCTGATCGTAGAATTTGGTCAAGGTTCGAGCTTGTTTTCTTGTAGAAGCTAGTAATAAGCTACTCGACAATACTACTCTTGTGGTGGAAGAAGAAGAAGAAGAAGAAGAAGAAGAATGGAATGGCCATATTGGTTTGCTTCAATAATATATATTGACACTCCACTCAGTTTCAAAGAGAAATATCAAAGCTAGTTTGGCCTTCTATGCCTATATATATATATATGAAGACTGAAGCAAATCTTCAACTTCCTGCTCCATTTGAAGATGAAGATGCACTCATTGACAAGTTTGCTACAGTTGATCTGAAAAGGCAGAAACTAAAAAGTAATCCATCGTTCACAGAAACATTTACTTGGAAAAACTAGTCTTGTTTCTACCAATCTAAGGAATGTTTATGTTAGAATATCATTGTCAACAACTTGTTGCAATATTGAATATCAATTATATTGTCAATAGGGGTAGCTAGCAGATCCATGCTTGGAGAAAAGCTTAATCGTTATTCTTTTTTTTTTTTTTAATTAGCGTTGCTATTTCAAGACAAGTTTACAAAGAGAATCAAGTCCAAGTTTTCCACATCCCTACAATGAATCCTCACATACCCTCTAGTCTTGTTACAAAACCTACGAGGTTCACCTTGATCATCGAAGCTGTGAAGCTTTCAAAGAAAGTTGCTGGTTGGCATTAAACAGGCTGACCAAATCCGCTGTCTCCGCTCTAGGAGTAGAAAACAATTCCTTGTTGATTTGGAGTATGCCTGTCTTGCCTCAGCATTGGATAAACAGTTAATCACCAGACAAAACAACTAGATCTTGTAAAGGTGTTCGAATGTCCTTAGAAGGGCATAATTAGCACAAGTTTTGTTACTTGTGTTCATATCCTTCTTATGAGGGTGTCCCAAGGAAGGGCCTCAAGACGTACAACAATTAATAAGTAAAGAAAAAAAATGATAGATCTCAATTTTATTGTAATGGCTTGTTGCAATGAATAAGGATTTTCTTTGCTTTTTTATTTTAATTATTTTTAGCTTATAAACTTAGAATCATATGCTAACGAGAGGTGTAGAGCGAAAGATAAAGAAGATGAAGATGGATTTTTTAAAACTAACAATTAGCGTGTTCTAAAAGAATATAAAGTGTTGTTTCCTACTTGCACAAAATAGTAATGAAAATGAAAACAAATTATACAATGAGAAACAAGCCCAAGTATATTACATTGTATAATCAACTTCGAACTTAAACATTATTCTTTTTCCCGCAATGAATTCTCACTTGTCCCTCTACCTCTGTTACAACATATATGATTCTAAGTTGGGAAGCTTTCAAAGAAATTTATCTAGGTGGCTCTAAGAAGGCTGACCAGATATTGATGTAGTCAGGCTTGCAATAACAGATGATTTTGAGTAGTCATGTATGGGTCAACCACAACTAGATAGGTATCTACCCTAGATTAATTACATAGATGGCTTAACAGATATATTTATGAACTAGTAGGACAAGTCTAGGCTTAAGAGAAGGTTTGGTCGTGCCAGATCAGAATGATGGCGCAAAAGAGCCATAACTTTTTATTCGACCGTTGATTAATTGCGTTCGAACTATATGGAATCGCTAAGAGATTTATATTTAAAAAATCTCGTCTCGGAGCCTTGATTTTGGCAATTTTGTGATTTTCCTTGGTATTTTTGGATTTCATGCATTGTTTCGGATTTTATATTTGTTTCCATGTTATTTTTGAATTTTTTTTTTGTTTCCTGGTTGAAGTAGGGTTCCTAGCCTATTTAAGGAAGCAAACTTCATTATTATTATTTTAGAGAGAATAAACTATAAGTTTGAGGTTCACATTTGCAGCTCCTTTCGCTCATAAAAAATTCCATAATCTTTGTTTGTTGTTGTCTTTAGCTTGCGCCTGCATCAAATCCTTTTCATCGTAAGAGTTGAAAAAAATCCTCCATCGTATCGAAGTAGGCTTACCTTGCTTCAAGGTTGGAAAAATATTTGTTGTCGAACTGATTTATTGTTGTCGGGACCATGTTAACAAGCAATGTGCCGTCTTTGCTTCAAGAAAACATTTTTTATAGGGTCTTTAATTGAGTTCTACTCAATATGGGATTGGGATTTCCTAGTATTGTAGAAATCATAAATATTGGTGTAAAAGTTGTATTTTTATCGGTATAAAACTAATCGATAAATTTCCCGATGGAAACCTGCAAGCCTATCCATCAGTAAATATTATTAATGGCTCACCAACGGACTAATTGTCGGTAATATATCATGTATTACAAATGGATTCACCTACAAAGTCATTGACAAACATGCTATATCAGTGAATTCATCAGTCTATTCACAGTTCTTTGTAATTATCTGAGGAAATTTAGCATATTATATTGATGGAACATGTTTTATATTATTAATTTAATTATAAAAATCAATTACAAATATCTATATACATTAAAAAGTAGCTGGAGTTGCAGGTAGAGGTGGAGGGGAATGAGGAAAAAAATCTCATAGAGGTAAATAAGGGGAACGATAATGACTGGACAAGTATGCCATCATCTTCTCCCATTGCTTCCTACTTTTTCTTCATACTTTGCCTCTATTTCGACCTTCAAAGCACCAACTTGTTCTTCAACCAACTCCTTAACGACTGATGATGGATGTCTCGAGCAAGATTGTGGGGAACCTACAGTCGAGACACTACAACCTGACATTAAATCTTGGGTCATAGTTATAGAAATATCATAAATCCGATTCTTATTGGGTCCACCGGTTGCTCCAACCTCTAACCATAACTCTGAATCATATTTTGGATGGGTTGAAAGATCCTCTCCAGGTTTGGTATGCATGCCAGCATTATATTATTCTTACACAAAAAAATAAAACAAGCCAAAGATGTTGAAAAAAAAACATTAGTCCAAAAATTATACAAAAGGTTTGAAAGTTTATTTACAAAAAATACCTTAACTCGGTTTTCCATGAAATGTTATACCTTTTTCTGTCTATCCTCCCTCCCTTTATGTGTTTCCAAATATAACTTCATCAAAGTTAGCTCGTGCTCAAACTGTGTAGCCTGCAAAATAAATTATTAGTTAAACATTATCATAAATAATCATAATCACTACATTTTAAGAAAAATACTTAATAAAACATGGTCTTACCATGCTTTTTGCCTGGTTAATAAAAGGAAGTGACCTGCCCATATGCTTACTAATAGAACTTTAAGTCTTCTTGTTTCTATTCGAGGACCCACTCTTTGAACGCCTTCTAAAACCCTCCAACATCTAGAACTTAGATATCTCTCCCAATTACTCCCAGTGATGTAGAGAGGTCTAAAATTCTTCCACGCCTCAAAGTTATCTACCTCGACGCTTTTTTTAGCATAAGTGTGTGCGTCATACCAATAATCACACAACCTAGTTCAGAAGTTCATTAAACTAAAAAAAATAATGATAAGAAATATTACAATTTTATAAAAAAAAACTTTTCACATTAAAACTTACCTAGTTGCATTGTGATTTTTCTAGACTCGCCTAACAACCCTATAGTTTGCAGCATCTAACCAAACATTTTCCTTATAATCATTTGAATAAAATAATATTAGTTTTTAAATTTGAAAAACATGTACATTAACTAAAAGTTATGATTACACACACACACACACACACACACACACACAAACCTTAAACTTCCCCCACTAAGCCTCAACCACAGGCATCCATTTTTGATAACCTCTTAAGTCAAAGAATGAGGAAGGGAAGTGATAAGTGCAAAATATACATATATTTTTATTCCTTTTACACTATGCTTTTAAGGTATTTTGAACTTATTCGAGTTGATTGGAAGTTATTTTTATGAGTTTGGCATGCAAAAAAGATTTCGTGAATTAATTGCTAAAAGATAAAATTCTGCATTTTACATTTTGGATCTAGCTTCTTGTGACAGGTTGTTTGCTAAGTTAAAGTTCCAGAATGAGAATGTGGGCTCAATCTAAGTTGAAGTACACATGTCAAGCTTTCCAGGAAGGTATTATGGGCAAAAATTTGATCTTGTTTGGACCTCGAATCAAATCTGCAAACTCGAATCAGAATCCTTCTCGCGGCAGAATTCTCTGCTTTCACACTAGATATTCAAACGGGAATATCTTAATCTTCTGATATCAAAATCAGGCGATTCAAAAACCCAAATTCATCTACATATACAAAACTACAACTTTAATGAAGGACTCTAATCAATTTCTTGAATTTTTCATTCAAAACCCCTATTCTTTCTCATTTTAGTATATTGTAAGAAGATTAAATGAAATTTCCCTTGTGTTCGACCTGGTTTTCATGATCATACTACAAATTTATTTTGTTTGTGATAATTATATTTTGGTGGTTCCGACGACCAACCAGAAAGATCATTTCAAGCTTGTAAATTTTCTCAATGATGTTCATTTCAAGCTCCTTAATATGTTGGGAATACAACTTGTTCAAGCAAACATCTCTAAAAAATGACTAATCTTCATGAGCGCATCCCATATCTCTTTTGACGATAAATCATGAGAAGCAATTGAAATGAGTGTTTGTATAAACACATAGAAATCATAACTCTTCATTCCATACAATTTGCATTCCTCTGAATTCATCAATCTAATTATGTTCAAAGTATATCTATCAGGAAATCGCAGGCTCTTAAATCATTCATACACAAGAAATTATGTTTTTTTTTTCTAAGATGAATGTGGCTTTGAGCTTTGCAACACATGCCCTATCATTAAGTAGCTTCATATTCTATTAGTCACAAAACAAAGCTATATCCATTCTAACTTTTATATTGTCGTTTTTTTTTCCTTTGACATCCATGATTATGTTAAAAATATTTCAAACACATTCTTCTCGATATGCATGACATTCAAATCATGATGAATGAAATTAGTTTTCCAATAAGTAAGCTTTAAAAAAATATTATGATTTACCCAATTATAAGTCACATCAAAACAAGAAAACTTTTGCATACTAGATTGAAAACCAAATATAATGTCCTCAAACTGCGAGACTACATCATACAATCCTTCACCTTACAGTAATAGTGGTGCAACATACATTTTTGTTTTACCTTTCAAGAAGTCCTTTATGTTATTTCTATATCAATGATGACTTGGTAAGAACCTTCAATGACAATAAAAAAAAATAAAAGATATTTATCCTCATTCGTTAAGGTGAAGGCCTTATTGTTTTCCATATAGTATGGGCATGCTAATTTTTCATGTGTGCTCCATTTGAAAGACATCACATTCAAGAAAATCATTTATAGTCCACATCAAAGCTTTCTTCATTTAAAAATTTTGTTTCCTTGATACATCATACACCAAAGCCCTGGATGAACATAACTAATTCAACTCATCAATTAATTATTAAAGACAAACATCAATATGCATACTTGGACTGTAAGGACCGGGTATGACTGTAGATAAAAACATGAATTCTAACCTCATAAACATCCTCAGAAGCAAGTTGTAAATTGCTAATATGACCTAAACAGATTAAACCCATCGATACACAAACCAAGACGCACGTTATATGGTTCCATTGAAAATTAAGGATGCATATTTTGCAAACTACTTTCAAGCTTCACCATCGGAAGGATGCACCATGACGCTATCCACCGGATCATATGAATGATGTCATGTGCTTGACTATCGTCTGAGACATATAAAAATACCCAATAGTAAATATCCAATGATAGGAGCTGAGAATGGATCATTTAATCCTGGGTTGAGTTCAAGGTTTTTTGTTCTTGTTTTAGTATGAAATAAATGCTCTCTAAGAAAATGGTGTTATATGAATATGTTGAGAATGAACCAAATATGAACCTCTTTATCTCAGTGGTTCAGGGGATATTTATACATCATAAACCTTGTCCATTTGCTTGAATAAGATGACTAAAAAGTTATTCCACCTTGGTAACATTAATGAGGGATAAATATCTCTTACACATGCATTAATAAGAAATAAATATCCCTTACACAAACATTAACAGGGACAAATATCTCTTACACTAACATTGATGAGGAAAAAATATATCTTACACTTATATTAATTAGATGAAATGTGGTAGGTTATATAATACTTGTACACCTACAAGTGTAAATGAAGTGGGATTTAGGCTAAAAAGCCTAGGTCAGTCAAAAATCCCAAGGGGGTATGCATTAGTTCCAGACCACAAGTCTGGACTCAAAACATTAGGTTCAAGCTGGGCGACAGGGCCCAAGTGGCACCATGACATGCGCCTAGAGCCATTAGGATGTGCCCAAGGGTGCCAGGTCGTGCACCTAGAGTCTTGACTCAGACATGATGCCTTGACCCAAATCTATTTTTAGATCCTCCGAGGCATGGATTATTCTTAAAATAGGCTTCGACCTATAAAATTTTGTTTTAAAAATACTGATAAATCCCGGTCCATCTAAGTCATTATAGTACTAATTGCTCACTAGTGGGCAATGTTGATTATTTGTTTTGCTTGTAAAGATTTGATTTTTGGATAATGGGAAACTGGCTTTGTTGTTCTAGTTATGTACAAAAATATAGAATTGAGTTTGATTGCTATAAGAATTAAAGAATGAACGAAAATCCATGTCACCCTTGTATGGTTCAATGCTTAACACACTCTCGAGGCCACCCCTGTTTAACAGCAGTACTGACTGATTGCTCCACAAATATCTGGGAATCAAAATCTTTGTGCACCAACACGCAGCAAGTCAAAAGTTTAGAAGGAAACAGTGATCGAGCCTCTTTTTTATTGCTTAAAATACAGTAAGCAAGTAATATGATCTACACGCAAATGTATAGAGTGCCACGCCACGCCCTGAGCAGAGTTTTTGTTCTTTCAAATTGCTTTCGTAATTTTCCTTCTTTTGTTTTTTAACCACACACATCGTAGAAGATTAGATAATCCATTTTCTTTTAAATTAGTTTATTTTTTGTTCGTTTAAATACATAACCGAAAAGATAATCCGGCCATCCATTTGAATGACTGGTCGAGGTGGTAAATACCTCACTCTGAATGACGAAGTGGATGCAGGGCAATAACCACAAATCCAGGTGTAAAGGCTTGGATTGCCCAGAGCAACACGGGAGATTCCTCACCTAAAACACTACCAAAGATTCGAATTCTTGTTTAAAAGTTGTGATTAACTTGTAATTGAAGTGCATAAAATACATTTTGACTCTTTAAGTTGACATTACATTAGTCTCTGCTAAGCATATGAGCCTGGCCTTGGGACGCTCTGTCTCTGCAACTTGCAATCAAAACCATGCGAAAGTGTTGGAATAAGATCTACATATCTATAACATTACTCCCAGGGAAGCCATGGATAATAACTCTGTTTCCTGCGTCTAGAAATAACCCACCAAATGCTGGTTAGGATTACTGGTCTCGTATATTATATATGGATTGGAACTTCATGTTCTCCCAGCTATTCCAGCTTGTTTTACCAACTGAAAATATTTACAAACAACACATAGAAGAAACAATTAAGGTCATATGTTACGAGGTGGGTTGATTAAAACAGACATTAGAATTAGTTTCTGCTTGCATTTTACACTGCCGCTCAGACCTGAAAGTAAGTTTCTAGCTTCCTCCTCAAAGCGGCATGCTCTTTCTTGAGTTGTTGAAATGTCTTGATGCATCTGCAAAATTGACAAACCATTAAAAAGGGCCGAGAATTCGAAGCAATTCATAGGATATATACATAGATGTTACCCTTCGATGTTTCCAGCAGAGCAGCATTCCCTGAACTGTGAGCATTCCTTTTTCACCTTCTTGGCTCCAAAGCTGCAAGTTATTAAGAATTTTCAACAGATAAACATATATCAAGCAAAGTGCTAAACGACCATCTTCATTTTAATTCCCTTATTTGTAAATCAAGGTATTTCTGTATAGTTTACAACAGCTAATTACCTTGAGCTGCTACCCTTGAACTGATGCATGTAATCATCCAGCTTGCCAAAATCAATATTAGGCTTCTTGATCCTGCAAGCAATAAAAAAGCAAAAGAGTCGCTCTTACAGCTTTTATCACCGCCGTTATGCTGTAATAAAGTAGATTGAAATGTTGATTATTGTATACTTACATTGCCTGCTCAATGTTCTGAATGAATCTAGCGGAGTCACTGTAGAACAGTGTCACAACTTCCTCTACAAAATTTGGGTTTGCTTCATCTTGCAAATCCTCGAGTTGATTGAATTGATCATCAAGGTATCCCTGCAATCATCGATTATTAAAATCACCTTACGCCACCAAACCTGTCTGTTCTACTACTTTAACAACGTGGCTTTCTCTCTTTATCTTTCTTTTCTTATTGATATAGTTGCAAACTGGGGGCCCAATCTAAGTTTGGACCAAGCATAGCTCGAACAAGAACAAGCCCAAAAGTTTTTTATAGCTCATTGAGGAAAGAGAGATCTATTTAAAAGCAGCAAAGCACGAAGTAGCATTCGTGATTCATGATCGGTAAATCTATTTAAAAGTCAGTTTTCGCATTTTCCAAAAAAGTATATTTTAAGAAAAAATATATTTTTTAATCAATTAGAAAAAAATATGTTACCACCAGATATTTTTCTAGACACTACTAATTTACAATTTTCACCAATATCATCAAATAACTACTTAAACTAACATGCATCGTCATTAACATCCCACTACTATCATCATATCAACACTACTCGTTATTGTTATCATCAAAATCACCACTACCATAATAACTACTATCGTAAGATCTTTATTATTACTAAAAAATATTATCATCTCAAAATCACCACTACCATAACAACTATTATTGTAAGATCTTTATTATTACTAAAAAATATTATCATCAAAGCTAGCATCATTGTCACTATTTTAGTTACAAATATTGTATTTTTTATATTTTATTATCATTACTGAAGAATAATTTATTTTTTATAAAACTATTTTCTATAGAAAATTTGTTTTTTCAAAGCAAACCTACCTTGAAACAAAAGTTAAGGGAAGACGAGATTTCCACACCAAGCTATACATAGTTTTGAGAGAGAAAAATACCACCAAAATACTCCATGTAAGAATGACAACAGTTTGTATTACGAAGAGGACAGAACCTGATCAAACAGGGACTTCCTCATGTAGGCGACCTGGTGCAGCAATTGTTTCCTGTCCATCTTTGAAGCAGTAAGTGGAGAAATGTGAAGGCTCGATGACAAAACAGTAGCAGAGAGGGACTGTGTCTGCTACTCAATGCCATGGCAAGGGAAGAGGAGCTATTTATATAGTTCATGGAGGAAAGAGAGATCACATGATGGTGAATGGGTAAAATAATATCAGATCCACGTGTCATGCTGGAAAGAGTGGATCCAAAATGGTCACAAATCTCTCAAGATGATTGGTCCACTTGTGCTTTTGTCTTCCCTTTTGTTATTTTGTACTTCGGAACTTGTATTATCGTTCCCCCTATATCCATATGCTTGGATTCCGAACTATCTCGTAAAGGGAAAATGGAAATTGCAGATGCGATAGGTCTTTCACTTCAATTTGTTTTTTTTTTTTTAATGTAAGAGTTAATTAACACAGTTACACAAATTAAATGTACATAAAGATACCACTTATGAGAAAGTTTTTTTTAGGGTTTTTAAGAAAAATTTAGATGTTTTATGCCGAGAATAACCCGTTTGTTTTTCTAATTTTAAAAGTATATAAAAAATTAAAGTTTTTTTTATGTTTTTTTATTTTAAATTAATTTTTTTTATTTTTATATTATTTTTGATGTGCTAATATTAAAAATAATTTTTAAAAATAAAAAAATTATTTTAATAAATTTTTAAATAAAAAATATTTTAAAAAATAATCGTAACATACTCTCATATATCCCTGAATTAAAGTGCCATCCTATATACACTCGATGTCCATGCAGAGTAAAGTAAGGCTAATTAAAAAGTTCTTATACATCAACAAATTATATATATTTTTTTCATTTTACTATATAGGGTCTAATATATACAATCAAGATGGCACTTTAATTATGTTTTTAAACTAGAAAACGGCTAATAAGTTCAGAGTAGTTCAAAAAAAGCAAAGAAGACTAAAAATAGAAACCAATATTTAAATGTTGAGACGGTAAAAATGTAAAAGAAATAATAAGTTATTATTCATTCGTGAAACAATGACATATATATATATATATATATATATATATATATATATATATATTAACTATAATTAAAAGATTAGTTTTTAGTCTTTTTACTTGGATTGCACAATCTAATTCACAATTAAAAAACTGATATTTTTAGTTTTTTTTTTGTTTTTATCTTTTTTTTTTTTTTAATTTAGTTTTTTAATATTAAATTTTTTCTATTTAGTTATCAAATTTTCATGATACAAATTTCAGATTTGATGGATTAACCTGGTTTTACAGGTTAATCCAAGTAATTCAGATTTTTTTTCTTATTCTTATATATATATCATCAGACAAAGCAACCAGGTCCTGGTGCGGAGTCCAACATTAGCAAATTTGTCCATCGGTTGTGTACTAATTTATTTATTTTAATACTATAAAAACATTTTAACATTAAACAACATTAAAAAATATTTAACTTGAAGAATTCATTTAATATAATTAGTTTAACTGTAAAAATCAATTATAAATGTTTATAAACATTAAGAAGAGGTTGCAGATGGAGGGGAAAGGGAAGTAAAATCTTGTGGAGGTCCGTAAGGGGGGGATAATGATTGGACATGTATGCAATCATCTCCTCCCATTGCTAGTTTTTTTATAGTTCATACTTTGCCTCCATTTCGACCCTCAGAGCACTAATTTATTGTTCAACCAACTCCTCAATAGCAGGTGATGGCTGACTTGTACCAGATTATGGGGTGCCTATGGTTGAGACACTACAACCTGACCTTATATCTCGGGTTATAGTCATAGAGATACCATAAAATTGATCCTATTAAGTCCCATGGTTGCTCCAGCTTGCAACCACAATTCCAAATCGTATTCCAGATGGGTTGAAGGGTCTTTCTTGTGTTTGACATGCATACCAACGTTATATTGTTCCTACACAACAAAATAAACAAGTCAACGATATGGGTACAAAAAAAATTAGTCCAAATAATATAGAAAATGTTTAAAAGTTTGCTTATAATAAATGTCTCAGTTTAGCTGTCCACAAAGTATTACATCTCCTTTTGTCTATCCTTCCTCCATATATGTGTTTCCATGTATAACTCCATCCGAGTTGGCTCGCATCTAAGCTATGTAGCCTACAAAAAAAATGCTATTTATAAATGTTATCACAAATAATAAATAGCATTTTAAGACAAATATTTCAAAATAAAATAGGCTCTTTTACTAGTGCCTTGCATGGTTAGTAAAAGGAAGTGACTCGTCGGTATGCTTTCTAATAGAATTGTGAGTCTCTTTGTTTCTGTTCGAGGACTCACTCCGTGAACGCCTCCTAAAACCTTCTAACGTGAAGAACTCTAGATATCTCTTCAAGTTGCTCTCAATGATATGGTGAGATCTACAGTGATATAATGAGGTCTACAATTCTTCCACTTCTCAAATTCATCTAACTCGGGATATCTCTTAGTATAAGTGTGTGTTATACAAGAAATCACACAACCCAGTTCATAAATTCGTTAAACAAAATAATATAACAAAAAAGATTATAATTTAACAAAAAAATATATACTTCCCATGTTAAAATTTACTTAATCACACTATGATGTTACCATACTTGTCTTACCACTTTAGAGTTTGCCTCATCCCACCTAAATTTTGCTTTATATTTGTTTTTCTAAAATAATTAGTTTCTAAATAAAAAAAATATTTTTTTTATTAATTACAGGTGCATTTTTTATATGTATTAGCCTTAAACTTCCTTCATCAAGCCTCAACCACAAGCATCCATTTAGGATTCTCATTAAGCTAGCTCCATTGAAACAAGGCCACTTCCATTGACGATTTCATCGTCAATGTTATCATTCATGCAACTTCTATATTTGTGAACATGAAAATCAATTAATTAAAGATTAATTTAATGTAATGTTTGAATATAAAAATTTTTCTTACATGCTTAAATATGACTTCTATTTTGCTATTAACTTGCCAAAAAAAACGATCTCTGGCAGATAGGACGCAAAATCTACGACCCGTAGTCGACAAGCCTCTTTATGATCATGTGCCTCTTTATGATCGGCACCTAAATACACCGCAAGCTCAGGAACACTATTGCTTGAAGATGCAGAACCACTCTGTTTTGACCCTAAATTGTTCCTCCATATATAACTTAATAGTTAAGCATGTTCAATTAAATTCTCAATCTATGGTTTATGGTTTTTTTTATTTTAGTGCATCTATCCATTTAAAATAAAATTTGGCAGCACCTCCCTTATATTCGACCCCACCTAAAATTAAAAAATATATATATAGACAACCAAGTACAACTAACCAAATCATCACCCTCAAACCAAACGCACATTTACTATGTAATCTTTTCAAGGACAAGGTTTAAGAGCAACTTTTTATACATTATGAACATAAGTCATGAGATACGAAATAATGTACCGAAAGACATAAGAAAATAACTACATCATTAACCATAAGTGACTAGGAGAGTATAATGTTTTCAAGCACAAATTTGTTTTTTTTTTTTTTAAATGATCTTTTATACATTATCTTTAAAGAGCTTATGTTATGTTAACAAGAAAAATAGGTAAAAATATTAATGGAATATTTGATACCTTTAGTCTTGATAATTTTTTCAAT
The DNA here is from genome assembly GCA_015852605.2 of Populus deltoides. Classification (NCBI taxonomy): domain Eukaryota; kingdom Viridiplantae; phylum Streptophyta; class Magnoliopsida; order Malpighiales; family Salicaceae; genus Populus; species Populus deltoides. Next base: position 13,298,373 of record CM027587.2, read on the forward strand.
GTAGTTCATCTACTCTTCATTTATTCTTTTTACTCAAGAAAATTTCTTAAAACGGTTCCACTATCCAATTTTGTGTTATTTTTTACAAACGGCCTACCATGTTACCCTAATGCAAACATTCTTGTCCTGGATGTAAAGTTTAGCAGTCCAATGTATTGTTATATGGAAATGTGCTATCTTGTTAATCATTTATACCAATGTTTTGCCTTTAAAAGCAAAGAAAAGTTCTAGATCCATGTGGTGTGCTTGTGAGTTCTCACAGTAGTAAAAGAAGTTTGGGGTCATGCATAAAGCATCCTAGGGTTCGATAAGTCCCAATTATTCATAGGTATTAAACATAATTCATCAATATTTTAGGTGTTAGCCACCAATTTAATCCTTTCTATATCACTTTCATAACCTAATTTCACCCCAAAAGATCCAAAATCCCACATTATATGCAATGAAAATAAATCCTCAAAGTTTCATGAATAGAAACTTTCTAATTTTTATGAAATTAATTTAAATTAACTTCTACATAGTCATAATTTAACTTTATATCATGCTTTAACATCACAATTCACCACCAATTTCATAAATTAACCTAAATCTCAAAACAGAATTATAGATTTTCTAATTTCTAACACAAATAAGAGTAATTTCTAACACAAATAAGAGAGAAAACACAATTAGATCATAGAAAAACACCTTACTAATGGGTTTCAATCCATCTTACCAAACCTTTTGAGCTCCTTTCCAAAATTTCACTCTTTTTTTTCAATTGAGCCAACTTCATGTCTCTATTTTTTTTTTAATGATGATATAATTGAAGAACAAAGAAGAGAAAATGATAACCAACGCATAAAAGGGGAAAAATGAAAAACAAAAAGACAAAAATGAAACATGTACATAGTAGAGGCCAATAGGTGAAAAGAAATCAAACCTAGAGGAGAGAAAGAGCTCCGCCTAAAGGACAGAGAAAGCATTAGTGTAGTAAAGAGAGAGATCACTAATGATGTTTAAGGTAGAAGAGAGAGAAAGAGGATAGAGAAGGAGAAAGATGAGATTGAAAAGGAAATATTGAAAAGATAGGGATTGTCTTGACATATCTAGGTTTTAACTTACCAATGGAATCTTTCATCGATGAGTCCATCAAACATTAACCACGTCAGCACATCAATGATGGTCTCGCTAACAGAAGATTTTAAGCCCTTCGATGAATTCGTCGGTCATTTCAAAAAATTCAAAACTCTTTTAAACACCATCAAATTCACCAAAAAAATTTCATATGTCGGTATATTCGTCGATGAATCCAACCCCCTAAATTTTTTGCCAAACTCTCTATAACTATCTAATATTTTTAGATTCAATTGGTAAATCCATCAGAGAATTAAGTTCCTAAATTCTTCTTTATGATACTTATATGTTTTTAGATTTCATGGTAAATTTGTTGATGAATTAAAATTCATCCCCAAACTCTATGTACTTATTCGACGATATTATTGTTTGTCAGTGAGTTTGCCGGGGAGCACTATATCACCGATGGACTAATTTTGGTTCGCTAATCCATCTGTTGGTTGACATTCCTAAATTCTTCCCTAAACTCTCTTTAATTCTATAATGATTTTATCGTCCATTAGTGATTTTATTGGTGAAGTTATAGTGGTGATGGAATCACCAATGGTTAGTTAATAATTTATTAATTTGGGGAGGGGGGGAATTGAAGCAAACAAAATCTTAACTACTAAATAATATGATAAAAATTAGTCATTAATTTAATCTTTAAATCTAAATAGCAATCAGTAGCTCTGTTATTTTGTTTTTTTCCCGTCATTACTAAGTGTTGTCATCTGCTAAGGGGGTGTTTGGGAGTATGATTATGGTTCAAAATAGTTTTCACTCGGAAATGCATCAAAATAATATTTTTTATTTTTTTAAAAAAATATTTTGACATTAGCACATCAAAACAATCTGAAAAAAAAAATTTAAACAAAAACAAATCAAATTTTTAGGAACACGGTTTCAACCGCGTTTCCAAACACTGCTTATATCAAATTCAATCCATTAAGATCGACTGACTAAACTTCAATAAAGAGCTCTTGAGAGAGAGAGAGAGAGAGAGAGAGAGAGAGAGAGAGAGAGAGAGAGAGAGAGAGAGAGAGAGAGAGAGAATAACAATAACATCTATAAAAATATAAGGTAAAACAAAATAGCCAGATAAATTAAATATCTCAAATAAAAAAATCATATCTAAATTTATAAAGCTTAGATATGATATTTTTGAAAGAAAATATTAAAATAAAAAAAAGAATAGAAAAATACAATGATAGCCAAGAAAAAAAATCTAAGGAACTCTCAAAATAAGGGAAATGAAAAAAAAATATGACATAATCATCCACAAACTAACTTTTTGTTAACAAAAAAAAGGGAGGTATATTTAGTCTTTTTTAAAGATTATTTATATTTTTATATATTAAAATTAGTTTCTTCAAGAAAAAATATAAGAAATAGAGTCCAAAAGTACATAGAAATTATTGGTTGAGTGACGTCTACAAGTGCAATTTTAAGATCACAATCCAGTGGTAGGTGTATTTTCTTATTGTTACTTCGTCTAGAAAATATTCGTATATAGATCTCTAGTATTCATAAAGTACCATAATAATTTTGAAAACCCAATCCAAATAACACTCCAAATGAAAAAAACAGGTTAAACATCTTGCTAATCTAGGAGTACTTAATAGCTTGACAGGTTTTAAGACATGTTTGAGAGTACATGTTGAGATTTGATTTGCTATAATTTGTGGAGCCAGTTTTGATAAAATATTTTGAGTTGATCTCAATCTCTTGTAATCCCACTTTTATAGGCACAAAATATTAACCCTTTAATGTACAGTTTCACAGGCATATACATGTGTATATAATCGTTGTAACATTGAATAATATATTTATTCAGAAATATATTCTTTTCATCTTTTTAGTTTATTTTCTTGGTATCAAAAAGTTAATCCTAACGTCTCTACCAAGCATCCGTAAATTTGTTTTTTCCATGGAGGATAGTACTGATTCAACAAATGTTACCCAAAACACTACTCATCAGAACATGTCTTTTTTTTTTTTTTATCATTGATTCATTTGATCCTTTTTTATCCATGCCTCAAATCATCCATGTATGATTCTTGTGCCAAAAGTCCTTGATGGAACTAACTATACTATGTGGAGACTTTCCATGTTGATAAGTCTTAGTGCCAAAAACAAACTAGGATTCATTAATGGGTCTATACCTACACTAGGTGAATCTAATCCTAAATATTCATTATGGCAACGATGCAATAATATGGTTCTCTCTTGGATTCTTAACTCTTTAAATCAAGAGCTTGCCAATAGTGTCATTTATATGAAAACTCCCTCTGAAATCTGGTTAGATCTACAAGAACGATTCTCAAAGGGTGATTTCTCATCATTATCAGATTCAGCGTTCCATTGTGGAGTTAAAGCAAAATCAGGATTCATCTTCACATATTACACTAAGATAAAAACACTATAGGATGAGTTGAAAATGTACAGTCCAGCTATTCAGTGCACTTATGGCGGACTCAAGCAACTGTCGAACAACGAAGAAATGGTGAGACTTGGGCATTTTTTTATAGGTTTGAATGAGACCTATTCAGCTGTTAGAGGGAAAATCATGCTTACGCACCCTTTACCAACTGTTAAGAAAGTATATTTGCTTTTATGTGAGGAAGAAAAACAAAGAGGACTAGTTAAACACAAGATTACTCAACGGGTTTATACCATGAATGTCAAACGATCAGACTCTGCTTCACAACAACAAGATTTCTCTCGAACTTGGACGTCTGGCTCATCAAAGATACAAGGATCTAAGAAATGACATCATTGTACCTATTGTGATGGAACTACAAATATAGTAGAGAGATGCTTGTATTTGATTAGATTCTCTATTGGCCACAACCTTCATGATAAGGATGTTTAGCCTCGAAATCAAATAAGAGTTAAATCATCTCATACAAACACCAAGGCTGCCCAACATTCTGATCAACTTCTTCAATTCACTCATAAAGAGTTCTTAAAAATCAAAGCATTTTTTTTCAAAATGAAAAATCTGTTATCTCGGCCGATTATGCAGGTAACTCTACTCCATTTTGTTCATCATCCACATCTTAAGATTCTGAGTCTTTTTAATGGATTATTGATAGTAGTGCTAAAAATCATATAGCTATTTCAGTCACTGATAAAGCCATTGTTCCTATGTTTTCTCAAGTCATCTTACCAAATGGTTCTTGTGCAAAAATCACAAGTGTTGGTTTTGTACATATTACTCAAAAACTGCATGTCCATGATGTTCTTTGTGCACCCTTATTTCATGTGAATTTTCTTTCTGTCAGTCAACTCACATCTAGCTTTAATTATTCCAATCACTTCTTCCCCACTTTTTGTATATTGTAGGACCTGGCTACAAAGAGGATGATTGGCTTGAGAAAGCAGAGTAAGGGACTATAGTATCTTATGCCACAATCAGTGTTACATCCACCTTTACCAACCTCCTATCAAGTCTTTTTCGCTTCAGAAGCTATTTGGCATAAAAGACTAGGACATCCATCCAAATTGCCTTCTTAGTTTCTATCAAAACTAATTCCATCTTTTGTTTGTGATTCTCAACATTCATGTGATGTTTGTTTTTTGGCAAAACAAACAAGGTTATCTTTTCCTATAAGCTTTATTCAAAGTACTCATTTTTTTTTTATCTTATACACTATGATATTTAGGGTCCACAAAAAATTAAAACACATTCTGGTGCATATTATTTTTTAAGTATTGTAGATGACTACACCCGCTTTACTAGGATTTCTCTGAAACACAAGGCTTGTTAAAATTGTTCATCACTTTTGTTCACACTTAATTTAATGTTCAAGTTAAAAGTATATGGAGTGATAATGGCTTGGAATTCACCTCTTTAAAGCCACTCTTCTCTACTTTTGGCATTATATTCCAAAGTTTATGCCCACACATACCTCAACAAAATAGTGTTGTTGAACGAAAACATAGACACCTTCTTAACGTTGGTCGTGCCTTGAGATTCCAAGCCAATTTACCATTGAAATTCTGGGGTGAAAGCTTACTCACTACCACTTATCTCATTAATCAACTTCCTACCCCCGTTTTGAACCACAAATCGCCATATAAAATTTTATATGGCAAACCACTCACATACACACTTCTACATGTTTTTGGTCATCTCTATGATGTCACCAACTTGTAACCTTTGGCTAAATTTTCACCAAGAGCTTGTTAATGTATTTTTGTTGGATATCCTTCTAGCCAAAAAGCATATCGAGTTTATGATCTTACCACTCAACAATTCTTCACTAGTTGTGATGTTGTTTTCCGTGAAAATACATTTTCTTTTTCAACTCCCACTCCATCCAATTCTTCACCTCCAACCTTTCTGCCAACTGTATCTCCTGACTTCAATGATATTCCAATTCCAATTCCATCCTCTACCTCTCACTCATCACCCGAGACATTTGTCTCTCATTTATCTCCCTCTTCTCATGATTTCTCACCATCATTATCAAACCTAACACACACTCTTTTCATTATCTTATCCTTCTTTAAAACCAAACACGTTTACTCTTGTTCTTCTTCACAACGATCGACCTCAACAACCCCTTATTCTTCCCTGTGACTTTCATTGTGGCCAGGTTGATACGTCATCTTCCTCTACAAGCATGCAAGTCATCCTCTTCTCGATCAGGTACCAAATATTAGTTATCCAACTTTATCTCCTATCATTCATTATCTCCTTCCCATTAGTTATTTATTAACATCATTTCTAGAACTCTTGAACCTACAACATATAAATAGGCACTATGTGATCCAAAATGGTGTGAAGCAATGAAAATTGAGCTCACCACTCTTAAAAATCAAAAGACATGGTCTCTGGTTTTGTTTTCACCCAACTATCTTCCCATAGGCAGCAAATGGGTTTTTCAAATCAAGTATAAATTAGATGCCTTAGTGAAACGGTATAACGCATGTTTGGTAGCTAAGGGATTCACTAAAAAAGAAGGCTATGACTATTATGAGACTTTTGCTCTGGTTGCTAAGTTTACCACAATTCATTGTCTTCTTACCTTGGCAACTGATTGAAATTGGCCTTTTTTTTTCAAATGGATGTCAATAATGCTTTCCTTCATGGTGACTTACATGAAGAATTATACATGATTCCACCACCAGGACTTTGTCAATAAGGGGAGAAGTTTGTATGTCGACTTAATAAGTCCCTTTATGGACTCAAACAAATGCCTAGAAATTGCTTCTCTAAGTTCTCAGAAGCCATTAAAATGGTTGGTTTCTCTCAATCACACTTAGACCACTCTTTTTTTGTGCAAGAAAAAGGCTCTACTCTAACCATGGTTCTTATTTACATGGATGATATGATCATTATTGGAAACAATGATAAAGTTATTCAAGATATCAAGTTTTTTCTTCAAAACATTTTTCACATAACATACCTTGGTAATCTCAAGTATTTTCTCAGTTTGGTAGTGGCAAGATCAAAAGCTGGGATTGTCATATCTCAGCGAAAAAACTCACCAAAAATTCTTGATGATGTTAGATTATTTGGAGCTAAACCTATTGACTTTCCCACAGAACAAAATCTAAGGCTTAGAAATATTCAAGGTGAATTATTGAATGATGCTTCACACTACAGAAGATTAATGGGACGATTAATCTATCTTACAATTACTAGACCAGATATCATGTATTATGTGAACATCTTAAGTCATTTTATGCATGCACTAAGGAAACCTTATTGGGATGCTATTTTTCATATTATGAGATATTTAAAGAACAATCTAGGGCTCGGCTTGTTATTTTCTTCCAACAACTCTCTGCAACTATGGCTTATTGTGATGCAAATTAGGCAAATTATCCTATGACAAGAAGAACTACATCAGGTTACTGTGTATTTCTTAGAGACTCTCTAATTTCATGGAAGATAAGAAAACAAAAAACAGTCTCCAGGTCATCTGCTGAAGCTGAGTACAGGTCCATGGCTGCTGCAACATGTGAACTTACTTGGCTTAGATACTTGTTTAAAGATCTACAGGTTTGTTTGAAATCAATATCATTATTCTGTGATAATCAAGTAACACTTCATATTGCTGTAAATCCTGTATATCATGAACATACAAAGCATATCAAAATTGATTGTCATGTTGTGAGAGAAAAGATCCAAGTAGGTCAAATTGTTACAAAATTTATCCCCTCCTATCTTCAACTAGCTAATATCTTCACTAAGGCCTTAAGAAGAAACATTTTTAAGAAATTAATATGCAAGTTGAACATTCTCGATATTCGTATTCTAACTTGAAAGGGAGTCTTGAGATTTGATTTTCCATAATTTATGAAATCAGTTTTGATAAGATATTTTGAGTTGATCTCAATCTCTTGTAATCCCACCTTTACAGGCACAAAATATTAACCCTTTAATGTATGGCTTCTCAGGCATATACATGTATATATAATTGTTGTAACATTGAATGATATATTTATTCAGAAATATATTCTTTTCATCTTTTTATTTATTTTCTATGCGGTAGCTTCTGCTTTATATGTTTTTTAAAAATATTTTTCATTTAAAAATATATTAAAATATTTTTTTTATTTTTTATATCAATATATTAAACTCATTGAAAAATACTAAAAAAATTAATTCAATGTATTTTCAGGGCAAATACATTTCTAAAATACACCTAAACACAGTTACAGAAACATTGCTAAACAGGTTGCTGGATTCACCTCTAGGCTTTGTTATTGTTTTACTGCTCGATGGATTATAGGCTGTCATTATCATGTAATTATGTATTTTGTGGGCTTTTAACCCCCTTAGTCTACGGGGAAAATAAGTAAATTTCTTTGTCTTTCTTTTAATTTCTCCATAGCACAAGTTGAATATATCATGAAATTACCAAAGATCTTTTAGATATTTAAATAAAAACGGCCACTTGCACTTCAAACAAGAAACTCTTAAAAAAACTCTGAGAGGTAACTCAGCTGGTCAGGTCTTGAGTTTGCTCCCTAATAGTCACGAGTTCGAGTCTTCTCAGGACCACTGGAGACTTACATGATCATTAACTTCAAAGCCTGTGAGATTAGTTGAAGTGCGTGCAAGTAATTATGTAGGATCACTTGATATCACTTGTAAAACCTAAAAAAAAATGGCAATATGATAAGAAAATAATTTCCCAGAAAATACATATAAATTATTGGATGAGTGAGGTCTAAAAGTGCAACTTTAAGATCATAATCCAACTATAGGTATATTTTTTTATCATAATTTTTTAATGTTATTTTGTCTAGAAAATATATAGATCTCTAATCTTCATAAGGAACAAATATAAGAAATAAACTCAATATAATATTTAAAGTGACTTTGAGTAAAAAAAAAATAGGTTAAACATCTTATTAATCTAGGAGTATTTGATAGTTTGACGGGTTTTAAGACCTATTTGGGAGTGCGGTAGCTTTTGTTTTTTTTTTAAATAATTTTTACTTGAAAATGTATCAAAGTAATTTTTTTTTGAAATTTTTTATATCAACACAATAAACTTATTAAAAATTACTAAAAAAAACTATTTCAATATGTTTTCAAAACAAATATATTTTTAAAACACACCCAAACAGAACTACAAACTCAGATCAACGCTCAACGGTCATTGGATTCACCTTTAGACTATGTTATTGCTTCACTGCTCGATGGATTGTAAGCTGTCATTCTCATGTAATTATGTATTTTGTGGGCTTTTAACCCCTTCTATACAAGGAAAATATGTAAATTTTCTTTATCTTTCTTTTAATTTCTCCATAGAACAAGCTGAATATATCATGAAATTATCAAAGATCTTTTAGATATTTAAATAAAAACAGCCACTTCCACTTCAAACAAGAAACTCTTAAAAATCGTGTAGAAATCTAAGTCACTCGCTCACGAATAACTATGGATATCTTGCATATTCTCGACGTGGCTCCCTTTTCTCTCTTATTATCTCCCATTTAATTATCGAGATCATTGCACTAATAAAATATAAATGTCGAGTGAAATTATTTACAAAAGTACGATCACTTGATTTTATTCATAAAAACTTAAAAAAATGGCAATCTATAAGAAAGAATTTGCCCGAGGTTGTTTGTATTTCATATTTGAAACTGTGTTTGGATGCGTTTTAAAAATATACTTGATTTAAAAAAAATCAATATGATATTTATTATAATATATTTTTAAACAAAAAAACACTTTTTAAAAAAATTATACAACACAATTCCAAACATACACTAACATAATTTCCTTTTCTTCTAACACTAAAGTAATTATAAGTATAGTGAAATCTTTAGTTCTTTGAAACAAGTGCTGAATTATTGATTTACCTTCTTGTGATACATAGAGAGCCATAATTAAGTTACACGCAATTGATGAATATTTTCTGAGCTGATCGGGTTCCTCTCCAGAAAACGAACGAACCGCACACAGGAATTAGTTTTCTGTACATAGAGAAACAAAAGCAATCCAAGTACCTTGTATCAAGAACGTTTTTTCCTTTAAAGATCAAGAAAAGGGAGAGAGAGCATACCCTTTATTCCTTTGCCCATTACAGGAGGATTGGCAACGCCCTCAATGTTGATCACTGTCAGTGTCTCTCTCGGCTGGTTGTCACGTCTCCTCCTTTTTGTAAGAGGGACACAATGGAATGAGAATTCGAGCAGACGCGTTTCGAGTTTTGATTGGGAAGCTGCAAATAATATTCTCTCACTCTCTTCCCATGGTGATAAGGATTCCCATGGTGATAATGAACCCATCCTGCATCAAATATCAGGCTTGCCGTCTACGAAAGATGCATCATCTTTCAAGAAAGAATACTCCAAAAGGTTCGTTCTCTTGTGAGTAAATTTTGAACCATTGGAGTTTAATCTCTTGGCCCTGTTCCCCATCATTCTTGTTGCCCTAATAACCAATTAGAAGAAACTAAGAGTGGCATGTTTACTTGATGAATTTAAGGTTATCACTAGGGATGAAAAATGTACCTGCCTGGATATGCTTGGATATTGTAGGTGTCATAGAATAATATAAATCATATCTTAAAACTTTACCTAACAGCTTAAGTTTTTAGGTTGAGACGGTTCTATAACATGATATCAGAGTCTTGATAACCAAGTAGTCACGAGTTCAAATTTCATCATTCATATTTATTTGATAAAAAATTAAACACAAGATAACGTGAGATTGTGCAAGTTTCAAACCCAAAAAACTTTTATTTTAGGACGTGTGTTAAAGAATAATATAAATCATTAGTTTAAATTATTAGATTGAATTGATTTTTTACGATAAGCTATTTGGTTCAAATGGGAACATTGTGTTTTAGTTTAAAAGCTTAGAATATTAAGGTTTTATTCAACCAAAATCATAAAGATTATTTTTTTTTACTTTTAAATTCTAACTCGTATATATCACCTTTAATTATAAAAAGATATATGTATTATTTTAAGTTTTATCAAGAATAATTTTTAAATCATGACTCAAGGATAAGATTTAATTTTCATTAAGTTGTGTAAAATGTATTTCGAATTATATATTCATTCTTTGTATAATATGATATTATTATTTTTTTCTTGCAACATGCATGTGGACATATTTCAACATATTGGAATATAAAACCGAAAATATATTCTCTTTTCCAACGATCAATAATTGTGGGAAAGTTGAATTCTCCGAAAGTTAACTCAAAGGTTGCTGTCTTGCAGATATATATTTCCACATAAATTCTTGTCGAAGCATCGATTCTGCCGGTCTCTGCTAGAATATCATTTGTATGGGACTATGCAACCTGCCTGTGCTACTTTTAGTAATAGCAAAGCTTCCCCCAGAAACTCTATCATTGAGATGAATATCATAAGAAAATAAACCTTGAAAACGGAATTGCTGATGGAGATGCACCTTTTACTATATTGAGCTTCTTGCAAGTAGTGGCTGATATATAGCGTTTTTGATCCTGGGATGCTGATTGCTTATTAAAGTATTTTTTACTTGAAAATATATTTAAATAATATTTTTTTATTTATTAAAATTTATTTTGATATTAGGAATATCAAAACGATCCAAAATATAAAAAAATAATTTTAAAAAATAAAAATTTTAAAAACACACAACCAACCAAACCAGCTTGAAATGATAGAGGAAAAATTAGCTAGTGTTGTTTACACATATTCAAAGAATATATTATTGTTGGATGCCTAAAGCAACTGGAATACACACATATATTTTGGACACTCGTATCCATCACCTCGTTATAAGATCTTGATTTGTTTGATTTTGTATTTTAAAAGTATTTTAAAAAAATTAAATTTTATTTTTATTTTTTCTTTACTTCATATTAATTTTTTTATATTTTTAGATTATTTTGATATGCTGATATCAAAAATATTATTTTAATATATTTAAAAAAACACTTTAAAAAACAATTAATACCACTGTTATAAACATCGCCTAGATTCTAACCTATCTTTAATGAAGAAAACAAATATTGATAAGCAATTATGAAATTTAATTGGAGAGAGAAATTAAAGCAAAAAATGTTAAAATTATGTTTTATTAAATTTTATTTTATTTTTGATATCGACATATCAAAATCATTCAAAAACACCTAAAAAACATCAATTTAATACTTTTCAAGTAAATAATACTAATTTGACAACCGCGTTAGAACATAAAAATAAATACTCACTTGATCACAAACATCTCAACTACAAGATCGGTTTAATAATTTTATCATGTAGCTTTGAATTTCTTTTCATTTTTTTTAAATTGCATTGTTGATAGTAGTGCAACTTCAACAATTATAAATTTAAAAGAATAATTTAAAATATATTGTTGAAAATAGCATGAACCATTAAACTGTTCTTACTTTTTTAAATTATTTTGATATTGAGATACTTTTCAGAAATTTGCTGGGAAAGGGTTATTTCGAAAAGGCAGAGGAGAAATTTTGGTTGATGTCTACGCTAAACTTTCTAGCCTGAAACCTCAACGAGAGCAGCCCAAACGTAACTTATGGACCAGTCCAAAACAGTTCCCTCACCTTGTTGGACAATAACTGAACCCGAGCTCGGGAGCCCGTATACATCTCGATTTACCATAATTACAGCTCAATTTTCAATATTTCAATAGTTTTGTTTTTTCATCTTTTTTAAAAGATCTTTATTCTGAATTTTTCCAGACAGAATTTAGATTTGGATCTATAAGATTCTC
>CM027587.2:13311176-13350176 GCA_015852605.2 Populus deltoides
CACTCCATCTAAACTCGTTCCCTTTTTTCAAGCATTCTGTCATAGGAGCAACAATAAAGCTAAAGTCTTTCACAAATTGCCTGTAGAAAGAAGCTAAACCATGAAAATTCCTTACATCAGCAATACTAGCAGGTTTTGGCAACTCAATTGCCTCAATTTTCTCCTCATTAACCTTAACTCCCTTGCTAGAGATAATATATCCAAGAAACCCAACACTTTCTTTATAGAAGTAACACTTTGTAAGTTTCACATACAACTTAGAATCTCGCAAAGTTTCAAACACAACTCTAAGATGCTTCACATGATCATCAAAGGTCTTGCTATACACCAGGATATTGTCAAAATATACTACAACAAACAACCCAATATACCTCCTCAAAATATGATTCATAAGCCTCATAAATGTACTAGGCGCATTAGATAACCCAAATGGCATTACCATCCATTCATATAACCCCTGTTTAGTTTTAAATGTTGTTTTCCATTCATCTCCATCTTTCATTCGAATTTGGTGATAACCACTTATCAAATCAACTTAAGAAAACAATGTAGCACCATACAACTTGACACGATCAAAGAGTTGATGTCTTATCCCAAGTGCAGGAGTGTCGAAGTAATAAATAACCCGGCAAGACCGGGGTCGAACCACAGGGAGATTAATTGTATAAATTATAAATAACAACAACAACAATAATAAGTTAAAGAGAGCTTTGAGATGTGTTATTGATGTAAGGATTTAACAAGGATAAAATAATTATCAAGGTTAAAGGATCCACTAATGGTATTTCAAACAAGTATAGTATAAACTCTTTTTATTACTCAACTGGAAACCATACACAAAAGAGGTTCCAATCGGATTATAAATTGTTAACATGATTACATTAGTTATCTTATTCAAATAATGCTAATACTTGTAAATGTTGTGGACATTCATGATTATAACTTATGTTAACAACAAATCAAGTTCTTTTCATAGCACAAGTGTTGGTTATACCATACGGTTGGGCTATGAAAGTGCCAAGTATTTGTTGTACTAAGGGTTATAGAACATAAATCTAGATTATCCATTGAACAAGCAAAGTATTAAAAGTGAACAAGATAACAAATATAAAACATGTTAGTATCAAACATTAATGTCCATGTTGAGTTTATATTATACTTATTCTTACACCATTAGTGTAACATTTTCACCATGACATGATAAATTTAGCTAAATATAATGAAAGAGAGAAACATAAATAAATAAGGAAAGGAAATGAAAACATAAGCAAGAGATTGATTTAAGCAAAACTTAAGCATTACAAAATATAAAGAGAGAGCAAGAGCGTGATCTTGATCTGAAAACCAAGATGCCTAAATACATTGCAAATGCCTCCTTTTATAGGCAAAAATTCAGAACTATTGATTTGTTGACTAATTGTTGAGTGAGTGGCCACATCTTGACTTGGTGACAATCCTTATCTTCTTGTCTGCCAAAAACATCATTGATAATGTCATAATTTGAACAGATTCAAATCATGAAAGTTCTAGGAAATTATCTCAGTTTTCTAGGATAAAACTTTGAGGTCATTTGGACTTCTAGAACTCGAGATATAGGCTGAACATTGAACAATGTCTGGGCTGCAGGACTAATTCAGACTTCTCTGTTGTTGCTACAATTTGAACTTGAAAACGGCCTTTTTTAATCTTGGACTCCCCATGAAAGTTTTAGGCCTATGTCTTAGCTTTCCATCCATATAAATAAAATCTAAATTCAAGATCTACAGCTCCATATATGACCTAATTACCGAACAATGTTCCAGTTTGGACTGAACCAGCATCTTTTTTCTAAGTTTAGCTCTCTCTTTGTCCTTTCAATTTTTGTACTTAAACTCATCAATCAATCCTTTCATTTATATGATAGGCCTGCATTTAAGATGAACATTTACCATAAATTAAAGGTATCTTATAGTACCAGACTTGTTATTATAAAACATGCTTTAGTTAAGGAGTTATTGATACTTCAAGTGTAAAATGATGATATAAAACCTTGATAAAAATATACTTTTAAGTACTAATCGAGTTTATATTATACCTATTCTAAATCACTAATGAAACCTTTTCACCTTGACATAATTAACTTAGCTAAACATAATGAAGAAGAAAAACATAAATAAACAATATAAGAACATAAACATGATATAAGTTAACTAAGTATAGGAAAGGAAATGAAAAGGCATAAACAAGATATTAATATAGCATGAAAGAAAACTTGAACATTATAGATATAAAGAAAGAAAGCAAGAACATGATCTTAATCTGAAAACCAAGATGATTAAATACATGGCAAATACCTCCTTTTATAGGCTAAAATTCAGAACTTTTGATTGGTTGACAAAGAAACTAGTTGGTGGCCAACCATTGACTTGGTGGCTGGTTATTGATATTGTTGGCTGTTGGTTATTGACATTGTTGGCTAGTTATTGATATTGTTGGCTGGCCAAAACGTCATTGCTAACATCAGAATTATAACTCATTATACTATAAAAGTTGTGGGCAATTGTCTTAGCTTTCCAACAAAAAAACCCATAGCTCATTTGGACTTCTAGAACTCAAGATATGAGCTCAACACCGAACAGTATCCGAGCTGCAGGACAGATTCTGACTTTTCCGTTGTTGCTAAGATTTGAACTTGAAAACGGCAGAATTGATTCTTGTACTCCACATGAAAGTTTTAGGTCTATGTCTTAGCTTTCCATCCATATAAAGCAAACCTAAATCAAAGGTCTATAACTCTAGTTATGATCTAATAACCGAATGGTGTTCTAGTTTGAACCAGCATCTCTTCTCTTAGCCCTTTCTTTGTCTTCTTAATTTCAATAGTTAATCACATCAATCAATCCTTTGAATTATGAGATATACCTGCATTCAAAACAAGCATTTACCATAAATTAAAGATATATTATATTATCAGACTTATTATTATAAAACATGTTTTAGTTAGGGAATTTAATGATCCTTTAGTGCAATATGATGATATAAAGCCTTAATGAAATGCACTTTTAAGTACAAATCACAACTCATCAAGAAAATCATCAAGAAAATCATCAATTCTGGATATAGGAAATTGATACTTAACTGTTATTTTATTGATAGCGCGGTTGTCTATACACATCCTCATGGTACCATCTTTCTTCGGTACAAGCAAAGTAGGTACGGAACATGGATTAAGTGATTCTCGCACATAGCCCTTCTCTAAGAGCTCACCAATTTGCATTTGCATCTCTTTTACTTCCTCTGGATTACATCTGTATGCTGGTCTATTGGGAAGTGAAGCTTCCAACACTAAATTAATTTGATGCTCAATTCCACAAATAGGTGGTAACCCTTAAGGTAATTTATCTGGAAACACATCTTTAAATTATTCAAGTAATTCCTTAATCTATCTTGGTAAGCCCAATCCTTCTACTTGTAGTAATTGCTTTGCCAAGATTATGAAAACAGCCCCTGCCGAAGCTAATGCTTGTTTGATGTCTCTTTTTTTGGCTAACAATAGCCTCTTACGTGATTTCACCTCCTTTTGTTGGCTTCGTAACTTATCCTCTCTAACCTATTGAGAACTAAATGGTAACAAGTTCACCTTCTTTCCATTCAATATAAAAGAATATGTGTTCTTTCGTCCATTGTAGGTCACATCCTTATCAAACTGCATGGATGACCCGGCAATAAATGGCTAGCTGAAATCGGCAAAACGTCACACAAAACCTCATCATGATAGGTTTTAATGGAAAAAGGTACACAGACTTGCTTTGTCACCCGAATCTCCCCATTCTCATTCAGCCATCGTAAACTATTTGGCCTGGGATGTGGAATGGTAGTTAAACCCAATTTCTCCACCAAGGTAGTTGACGCAACATTAGTGCAACTTCCATTATCAATGATCATCCCACACACCTTATCTCGAATCGACGCCAGTATGAAAGATGTTCTCGCGTTGCTTATCACTAATGTCAATTTGTGCATTCAGGACCCGTTGCACAACCAACAAATCTCCTTTTATTGGTTTGAAATCCTCTTCTTGTTCAACCACTTATACCTTATCTTCATCTTCGGTTTTCAACCTCATCTCCATCGATCAGCTCTTTATGATCCCATGCAAAATCATCACCCTTTTATTTGGACATTCCGAAGCAATGTGCCCATGTCCTAAGCACTTGAAGCACTTGATGTGCCGAGACCTCCTAGGATGTTGAGGTTTTGTCACCTTCTCTTTTCCCTTCAAAGAATCAGAACTGGTATTCCCCTTACTAAACTCCACCTTCTCACCTCGTTTAGGTGTGCTCCATATTCATGTAGGTGTAGAAATAGCCTTTGTCGTGCTTGACATAGTTACACTAGTTCGGACACCTCCTCATTTCTGCTGCCTCTCTACTCGAGTTACAAGCTTTATAACTTCCTCAAGGAAGATGTATGGCTGTAATTCAATAACGTTAGCTATATCCTTCCTCAACCCTCCAAGAAATCTAGTTATTGTTTGCTCTTGGGGTTCAATCAATTCACATCGAATCAAGAGCAACTCAAACTCTTTCACATACTCTTCCATGCTCAAAGATCCTTGTCGCAAAGTCTGAAGTCTGATGTATAGCTCATATTTATAGTAATCAGGATCAAATCTCTTCTTCATCACTATTTTCATAGTTGCCCACGTTGTAATATCCTCTTCTCCATCCTTTCTTTCTTTTGAATCTTTAAGTTTTCCCATCATAAAAGAGCATAATCTGCAAACTCAAGTCGCCACCTTGCACTTCCTTTCTTCGAATATTCATACCATTCAAACACCTTTTCAACCTTGCAATCCACTCCAAGTATTCCTCAGGTGAACTACTTCCTCTAAATAGTGGAATCTTAAGTTTGAGACCATTATAAGGATTATAATTCTGCCTTCTTGGTCTGCCCCTATTGTTGGCCTCATCATTCCCATTTGGATTTTCATTAGCTTCTATAATATCATTTTATGGCACCCTAAATGCTTGCCTCTATTGGGGTTGCAAATTATTTATTTGCATCATTTGTATTAGGGTATTCAACCAGTTCACGAATTCTAGTCATTTCATCCCGAATCTCAGCATGAGATCGTTGTAAGCCCATAACTTGTGCCTATTCCAAACTTAACCCTCCTGGCAAATCTTCTTTATCTCCTGCCATAATTAAGTTTATCAACCTCAATCCCAGCAAGCCTTTCTTCTGTTTTTGGCTCCTGTTTTAGATCGCAACTGATGCTCTGATACTAGATGATGTGCCATGAATGATTCGAAAATCAGCAACAATGAATATGATGAAAATGGATGAATGATGGGTCTGGTTGATTGTCTTTCTTTTAGTGTTTAGGCTGGATTATAATGATTTTAAGGTAAATAAGATGGAGGATAGACTAGAATGATACTTTGATAAGTCGATCTGGACGCCACAAAAATCAATCTAGGATTTCGACGCTACACTCTTTGTGATTGAAGAGTGATAAGTCAGGTAGGATTCTTCACAAAATCAATTTGGAAAAACAACTCTTAATTCTTTGAATTAAGTTTCAAATCTCGGCAAAAAATGTTTATTACATATTCTGATACTATATTTATAATTGGAACATCCCTTCATAGTTAGGAAAATTCAATATGACAAAAGTCAAGCCCAAAAATTAGACTTTGACAAAGTAACTAGACAATTTAACTAGCACACGTTTTTTGACCTTAATTGAAACATAAACAGATTAAATTTAAAACGGCTATAACTTCTTGCACAAAAGTCCAATGCAATCATGGTTGGACAATCTAGAAAGATCACGTTTTAAACTTGAAATCCACCTAGATTAGTATTGTCTTCACATGCAATGATGACTTCAAAATCGAGTTCAAATTCATCTACTATTACGTACGTAAACATCATCAATTTCTTCACTTATTTGCATTATCAATCCAAAATCAAGTAGCCCAATATCAAAAGAACCATTAAGGGCTTTTCCCATGTCTAAGTTTCAATTATAGGCAAATAAGAACCTTTGAAGTAATTCGAAACATTGCTAGCTTTTAACTTCGAAGCAGCTTCAATCATTTCAATTTGACTCGTCAAGGCACTTTGTAGTTGTTTCACTCTAGATCTTGTTATTAGGCCATCTGAATCTTCTTATAGATTATGTTCAGATAATCCCCATGATGCACATCATTTTGTTAATCTTTTTACACTACCAGTAATTTGGTGAATACAAACGGAATCACAGATGGAATTTTTTCATCGGCATATTATAGTGAACTTTACTGACAGAACTTTCCATTGCTATATTTATTGGTATATACCGAGGGAATTGCAGTGAGAAAAGAAAGAATAAAAAAGCTAGAAAAGTATGATGACATGTGACTTTTACTAATATAATAAACTCGATGGTAAAGTTCTTTCGTAAATATACCAACAAAAATAATCCCTCAGTATATACCAATGGAATTAAAGTTGGATTCAAAAAGACAAATAAATGCGGTGATGTGGCACTTTTTTATTGATAGAATGACTGATGGAATGCTCGATGAAATAATTTTATTGGTAAATCCATCGATAATATTTAATTTATAACCTGGCGATTGACCCTTCTCTCCTCCTCCCCCTCCCTCATTTCTCGTTCTTCCTTATGTATTTTTTTTCTACAACAAATAGCCACCCCCTTCAATCTAAACACAATTCAACCTTTCAGAACAAACATAGCCACCACAACACTTAATTTGTCAGCATCCGTGTTCTGATTCAAATTTTATTGAGAATTCTTCACCTTAAGTAAACAAATCTACCCTTTTTTTTATTTGAACACAATTTTTAAATGTTAATTTTTTTTTGCATATTTTTGTAGTATATGTATTTTGTTTGAATGTTTACTTGTTCTATAGTATTTTCTTATAAAATTTTGTTATATGGATTTATGATTTGTACATGTTATGGTTTGTTTTAGATTTTGTAAATTGTGAATTTTTTACATTGGAATTTTGTGATGAAATAAATAATAGCTTATTTAACGGGTTCATTTTATATTTTATCAATTTTATTGTCAAGTTATAATTTTCAATAAATGTGTAGAAATTTGAATATATATAGATATATAATTAAGAATGAATTAAGAGAACTATTAAAATATATTGAATAAGATTGAGCTAAACCAATATTTTTACAAATTTATTTAGTTAACTTAGTTAATTAATACATGTTGTAATCATTATTTAAATAGGTTTGATATAAATAATGGATGATCGTTCATAGATGTATCGAGATTCACCACAAGGGTTTTGGAGAATGGATTATTGTAATGGGGTTCAGGGTTTTATTAATTACGTACTATTTAACCCAAGAAATATTAATGGAGGCGGTATTAGATGTCCATACAAGAGGTGTAAGAATAAAACACTTATCATTCTAGATGTTGTAACAATACATCTTCTACAAAAAGGGTTCATGGAGAAATACCTATGTTGGTATACACATAGAGAACCATATGTTCCTCATAATACCAAAGTAGAGAGGATGGTCGAGTCAACTTCTACTGGTAGCAACGTGCATAGAGTTGTAGATGACAATATTAATCCTTATAGGAATATAGTTATGGATGTGATGGGAATGAATCATGGTCATGCTAGTCAATATCCAATCATAGATGAAGAACCTAATACAGACGCAACCAAATTTTTTGATCTTTTGAAAGATTCTGATGAACTATTATGGGATGGTTGCACAAATCATAGTAAATTATTGGTCGTTGCACATATGTTCACCATCAAGTCGGATCATGGGTTGAGTCATGTTGGTTATGATAGAATTATCGAATAGGCAAGAAGCATTTTACCTAAAGGAAACAGGCTGAAAGAGAACTTCTATGGTGCTAAGTCCATGATAAAACCCCTCGGTCTAGGATAACAGAAAATTGACATGTGTCCAAACTTCTGCATGTTGTACTATCTTGAAAATACAAAGTCAATCAAATGCAGAACATGTGGACATTCTTCTTATAAACCTAAAAGTGATAAGGGAAGGATACTTTTCACACATAAAAACACTTATATACTTCCCAATCACACCTAAACTATAGAGGTTATTCATGTCACCAAAAACTACTGAGCACATGATATGATACAGATCACATAATGCGGTGGATGGAGTGATGGTGTTCCCTTTTGACAGTGAAGCCTGGAAATACTTTAACAATATACATCCTTAATTTTTAGTAGAATCAAGGAACATGTGTCTTGGGTTATATATAGACGGATTCAATTCATTCGAATTATTTACTACTCCTTATTCTTGTTGGTCGATGATACTCATGATTTACAACTTGCCACCGGGGATGTATATGAGGTCGAAGTTCATGTTTTTTTTTACGGTCATACTTAGTCCTAATAGTTCAAGTCAGAATATATGTGTTTGTCTTCAACTATTGATTAATGAGTTGAAGCAATTATGGTCATCCAAGGCTTTGACTTATGATGTATTGAGGAAAAAAAATTCTGATGAAGGCAGCTTTGATATGGACTATCAATGATTTTTTTTGCTTATAAAATAGTTTCTGGTTGGAACACGCTTGAAAAACTATCATGTCCGTACTATAAGGAGATTAACAAGGTATTCACGTTAACAAATGGCGTAAAACATCTTTTTGTTACTGCCACCGGCAGTTCTTACCAACGGATCACAAGTACATAAAGAACAAGAACTTTGTTGGTATAGTTGAAAGGGATGTTACACCACAGCTTCTTTCGGTGAGTAATTGTATCACATGGTGTTGGAGTACGGTGACATTGTGTTTGGTTTTCAATCCGGTAAGCAGAATTTTTTTATTTTGGTATGACCCATAATTGGGTTAAGCGAAGTATTTTTTATGAACTTTCTTATTGAAAGATCAATCTCCCCCATCATAACCTTAATGTTATGCGCATAGAAAAGAACGTGTTTGAGAACATTTTCAACATGGTTATGGATGTGAAGGGGAAGACAAATGACAACATTAATGCTAGAATTGATATAGCTTTGTTTTGTCACAATAAAAATATGAAGTTGGTTTATGTTGGGTCACGGGTCGTAAAGCTCAAAACCAGTTTCCCTTTACCAAGAATGTATAATTGCTTGTCTACCAATGACTTAAAAGTTTGTGTTTTCATGATGGACATGCCTTGAACATATCAAGGTTGGTAAATTTAAAGGATTGCAAATTATATAGAATGAAGAGCCATAACTGTCACGTGTATATGCAAACACTTATTCCATTAGCTTACCAGGATTTATTGCCAAAGGGAATATGAGATGCACTCACGAAGATCAGTCATTTCTTTAGAGATATATGCTCTAACAAGTTGCAGACACAACACATGGAGAGGTTTGAAATGAATATCGTCAAGATAATATGTAAACTTGAGATGATATTCCCTCCATCATTTTGCAACTCAATGGAGCATCTACCCATACATTTACTATTGGAGGCCCAGTTCAATATAGATGGATGTATCCATTCGAGAGGTCAATGATTACACATGCATCGTAATTAAAATTTTTTTTTATCTTTCTTTATATAATTCAAAACATTTATTTAATTCCATATAGGTACTTATTTAACCTTAAAAGAAAAGTAAAAAAACAAAGCATATGTTGAAGCTTCAATATGTGAGGCCTATATTGTTGAAGAGATCTCAATATTTATTTTGTACTATTTCAAGCCTTAATTGAGAACAAAAATCAACTGTGTTTCAAGGCATAATGATGATAGGAAAATGCCTTTGAGTGGAAACTTGTCAATATTCTCTCATCCTAGGACATTTCATGCACAAAAAAAAAATATTGTGAGGAGAAGATATTTGTCTGAAATAGAATTCAAACAAGCATATAATTATGTGTTATTTAACTGCGATGAACTGAGACTTTTTATTCAGTAAGTATACTACTTAACATGTCATTATTTTCGAACAATTTATCTCTTGTAATATCATAAACTGATACATTATAGAATTCTTTATAGGCAACATCGTCAATATTTATTGTCCTAAGACTCATAGTTGACTGAATCCTAAATCTTTCAATTACAAGATCAACAATTTTTCACGTGATTCAGAATACATGTAAGTACTATTTAATTATTCTTATCTCTCAGGATACTTAATTTCATTACACATTTCTTGTTAACTGTTTATGATTGTACTTCATGTACCGGGTTTATCAATTAGGAAGGAATGTTAGTGTTACTTTGTCTTTACTAAGTCTGGATCCTAAAAGAAAGGTGAAGTGCTCAAACGGGTATTTCATCAATTGACATGTGTTTCATACTAAAAAAATATGAGAATAATAGAAAGACATATAATAGTAGAGTTTGCGTTAAGAGATTAAATTTTAATAAGTTTGATGTTGACTATTATGGGAAGTTAAAAGAAGTAATTGAATTGCAATATGTGTCCATAATTCTTTTCTTCTAAGAATTTATTTTAAATTTTTAAAGTACAAAACATCATTAATCCTTTTAGGAAAAACATTCAAAATGTTACCACCATTTTACTTACATTCATAACCCTCATCAAGGTAGATGGTTTTTAAGAATTACAAATTTGTACTCTCTAAAAAATAAAATGTTTGTAGAAAAGAGGTATGTTAGTAATGACCCTTTTAAAATGAATTTAATGATCATTATAACTAAGGTTGAGATAATAATGATGATGATGATGATGATGACGACGACGATGACGATGAAAACGACAACTACGATGTTGGTGATGATGACGATGATGATGAGGATGAAGATGATGATGACAAGGACGACGATGACGATAACGGTGACGATAATGACAATGATAATAATGGTGATGGTGATGATACATTTTCTTCTTACTTGTTTGAGTCTTGTGATGTATGGCATATCAGGTTAAGACATGAGAATTATAATTTTATACAAAGCTTAATTAATCTTGAATTAATACCTAGCATAGTTTTTGACAAAAATCATAAGTGTGAGGTTTGTGTAAAATTAAGATTCATAAATCTTCCTTCTAAATAATTAAATGTAGTGAAACTTTAGGTTTAATTCACTTAGACATTGGTGATTTAAAAATGGTGTAAACTAGAGGTGGAAAGAAGTATTATATTATCTTTATAGATGATTGCACAAGATATTATTATACCTACTTGCTTTGAAACAAGTATGAGACTCTTTAAATATTTAAACATTATAGTAATGAAGTTTAAAATCAAATTTGTAAGAAAATAAATGATTAGTACTTAAAAGTGCATTTTTATCAAGGTTTTATATCATCATTTTGCACTTGAAGTATCAATAACTCCTTAACTAAAGCATGTTTTATAATAACATATCTAATAATATAAGATACCTTTAATTTATGGTAAATGTTCATCTTAAATGCAGGCCTATCACATAAATGAAAGAATTGATTGATGAGTTGAAGTACTGAAATTGAAAGGACAAAGAGATGGCCAAACTTAGAAAAGAGACGTTGGTGCAGTCCAAACTGGAACATTGTTCGGTAATCGGATCATATCTGGAGTTGTAGATCTTGGATTTAGGTCTACTTTATATGGCTGGAAAGGTAAGACATAGGCCTACAACTTTCATGCGGAGCTCAAGATTTAACAAGGCCATTTTTAAGTCCAACTTGTAGCAACAACGAAGAAGTTCGAATCTGTCCTGCAGCCCAGACACTGTTCAGTGTTCAGCCCATATCTCGAGTTCTAGAAGTCCAAATGATCTCAAATGTTTACCTTAGAAAGATGAGACAATTTCCTAGAACTTTAATGATTGAAGTCTGTTCAAATTATGACATTATCAATGACATTTTTGGCAGACAAGAAGATAAGAATTGTCATCAAGTCAAGATGTGGCCACCCATTCATCAATTAGTCAACAAATCAATAGTTCTGAATTTTGGCCTATAAAAGGAGGAATTTGCCATGTATTTAGGCATCTTGGTGTTCAGATTAAGATCATGCTCTTGCTCTCTCTTTATATTTTATAATGCTTAAGTTTTGCTTATATTAATTTCTTGCATATGCTTTTCATTTCCTTTCCTTGTTTATTTATGTTTCTCTCTTTCATTATGTTTAGCTAAGTTAATGATGTCAAGGTGAAAAGGGTACACTAATGGTGTAAGAATAAGTATAATATAAACTTAACATGGACCTTAATGTTGGATACTAACATGCTTTATATTTGTTATCTTGTTCACTTTTAATACTTTGCTAGTTAAATGGTTAATTTAGATTTATGTTGTATAACACTTGGTACAACAAATACTTTGCACTTTCATAGCCCATACTGTATGGTATAACCGACACCTGAGCTATGAAAGGAACTTGATTTGTTGTTAACATAAGTTATAATCATGAATATCTGACAACATTTACAAGTATTAGCATTGTTCGAATAAGATAACTAATGTAATCATGTTAACAATTTATAATCTGATTGGAACCTCCTTTATGTGTGGTTTCCAATTGAATAATAAGAGTTTATACTATACTTGTTTTAAATACCATTAATGGATCCTCTAATCTTGACATTTGTTGTTATTATTGTTGAATCCTTACGTTAATCTTACATCTCAAAGTTCTCATCAACTTCTTCTTCTTCTTAATCTTTATTATTATCATTATTAATAGTATTATTGGTATTATTATTATTATTATTATTATTATTATTACTACTACTACTACTACTACTATTACTAGTATTACTATTATTAGTATTACTACTACTACTACTACTACTAGTATTATTATTGTTATTGTTATTGTTATTGTTATTGTTATTGTTATTGTTATTGTTATTTTTATTGTTATTGTTGTTGTATTATTTTTGCTTATAATTTATACAATTAACCTCCCTGTGGTTTGATATTTTTTACTTTGACACTCCTACACTTGGGAAAAGACATCAATCTTTTGGTCGTGTCAAGTTTTTGGCGTCGTTGTCAAGGAGGTAAATTCTTGTACAAATTATAGTATTTATTTTATTTTCTCTTTTCACTTTTCTTGTATCTAATTTTGTTTATTTTTTTGTTGTTTTGTTTATTTTTTGTTTTGTTTTCTTCTTCTTTTTATTCTCTTCCTACACGTGCATGAGAGTGTGGTCACGTACATTAAGTGATAGACTTTGTAGGGTATCCTCATCATTTTCAGAAAATATGGCCGAAGAAGATAACCAATCACTTCATAATGAGAATATTTGGGTTAGAACACTTAGAGACCACATGAATCCCACAAGAACAAGTGCACCCTCATGCATAGTTTTTCCACCTGATGCATCTCATTTTAATTTTAAGCCAGGCATTATTCAATTTTTACCTTCTTTTCATGGTTTAGATTTAAAAAATCCATACTTGCATTTAAGGGAATTTGAGGAGGTCTGTAACACCTATAATGACTCAAATTATAGCATGAACACCATTAGGTTAAAGCTTTTTCCTTTTTCATTAAAAGATAAAGCTAAAACATAGCTATAAAATTTGAGACCTGGATCTATTCATGCTTGGGATGAAATGCAACAACAATTTTTAAAGAAGTTTTTTCCATCTCACAAAACAAACTCTTTCAAAAGACAAATAATCACTTTCACTAAAAAAACCAGGAGAAACATTTTACCAATATTGAGACAGGTATCAAGACTTGCTTAATACTTGCCCTCATCATGGTTTTGAAACATGGAGATTAGTGTCACATTTTTATGAAGGGTTAACTCCTAAAGATAGGCAAATGGTTGAATTGATGTGCAATGGAACCTTTGAGGATAAAGACCCTAATGAAGCAATGGAGTACCTAGACTTGCTAGCTGAAAATACGCAAAATTAGGACACTATAGGAACTTATGAGGCACCAAGTAAAACCCAACCTCATACATCTAGTGGAGGTATGCACAACCTTAGGGAAGATCATAACCTCCAAGCCAAGTTTGCATCTTTAGCTAGAAAAGTCGAGGCACTGGAATTAAAAAAGAGTGGTCAACCAAAATCGGTTTAAGACATTATCTGTCAAATCTGTGAAACCAATGACTGTCCAACTTTGCCTTCTTTTAAGGAATGTCTCCATGAACAAGCCCATGCTTTAAACAATTTCCAAAGGCCCAATCATAACCCATACTCGCAAACATACAATCCTAGTTGGAGAAATCACCCAAATTTTAATTGGAAGAGTGATAACAATAATGCACAAATTTCACAGCCACCATTTCAAGCACACCATAATTTCCAAAATTCTCATGGATATACACCTCCTTATGCTCCACCTCCTAAAAGAAATCTTGAGGAAACATTGCATGCATTCATTGAAAAGCAAGAGACAATCAATACTCAACTTGCTCAAAGCATGACAGATTTTAAAGATACTCTTGCAAAATTGACATCTGCTCTCAGTTTCCAAGAGAAAGGTAAGTTTCCATCTCAACCACAACAAAATCCCAAGGGGCAATACAATGTGAATGTAAGTAGTTCTGGAAGCCAACACATGGATCAAGCCAAATCAGTCATCACTCTTCGCAGTGGTAAGGTTATTGAAAAACCTATTCTTGAACCTTGTGAGAAAGATGATGAGTCAATCTCTAAGGGTAAGGAAGGGGTTGAATCTGAACATTATGAAGAAAAGACTGATTCTCCGCCAGTACTTCCATTTCCTCATGCCATGACCAAACAAAGAAAAGTCAATCACAACTCTGAAATCTTTGAAACTTTCAAACAGGTAAGGATCAATATACCTTCGTTGGATGCTATTAAATAGGTTCCTTCTTATGCTAAATTTTTGAAAGATCTGTGCACTGTAAAGAGAAAACTGAATGTGAAAAAGAAAGCCTTTTTAGCCGAACAAGTAAGTGTCATTCTTCAGAACAATAATGCTTTGAAATATAAAGACCCTGGTTGTCCTACAATTTCATGCTTTATTGGAGAACATAAAATTAAAAGAGCTTTACTTGATTTTGGAGCTAGTGTGAATTTACTTCCATATTTAGTTTTTCAAAGTCTTAATCTAGGTGAGTTAAAACCAACTTCTGTGACTATTTTACTTGCCGATAGATCTGTAAAAGTGCCTAGAGGAATAGGTGAAGATGTGTTAGTACAAGTTGATAAATTCATTTATCCTATAGATTTTATTATCTTGGACACACAACCTGTTGAAGCATGTAATTCATTTCCTGTTATTTTAGGACGTCCGTTTCTTGCAACTTCTAATGCATTGATTAATTGTAGGAATAGATTGATGAAGCTATCATTTGGGAACATGACATTGGAGATGAATATTTTCAACATTTACAAGCAACCTAGAGATGATAATGATTTACAGGAAGTGAACTTTACTGAAAAATTAGTTCATGACCAATTTCAAACCACTTCTAGTGAAATTGAGATTGATGAATCTGATGATTTGCAAATGGTTTATTTACAGGAAGAATCAAAGGCAAATAGTTGGAGATCAAAAATTGAGGAATTGCCACCACGATCAATTGAGTCCATACCTTCCAGTATTCAACCACCAAAACCGGATTTGAAATCGTTACCATTCAATATCAAATACTCATTTTTGGGAGAAAATGAAACTTTTCCGGTAATAATCTCTTCCAAACTTAATGCACATCAAGAAGGTAAGTTATTACAAACTCTGAAAATGCATTAGGATGGACCATAGCTGACATAAAAGGAATTAGTCCTTTGATTTGCACACAAAGGATCTATTTGGAGGAAAATGCTAAACCCTCTAGAGAAATGCAACGAAGGCTTAATCCTAATATGAAAGAAGTAGTGAAAAATGAAGTCATTAAGCTTCTAGATAATGGAATCATTTATCCTATTTCTGACAGCAAATGGGTAAGTCCTACCCAAGTTGTACCCAAGAAGTCTGGAGTCACTGTGATAACAAATAAGAAAATTGTGTTAATTCCAACTAGGAATATTATTGGTTGGCATATGTGTATTGACTATAGGAAACTAAATTCAATGACTAGAAAAGATCATTTTCCTTTACCTTTCATGGATCAAATCCTAGAAAGAGTTGCAGGTCATGAATTTTATTGTTTCCTAGATGGCTATTCAGGTTATAACCAAATTGAAATTGCATTGGAAGATCAAGAGAAGACTACTTTCACATGTCCATTTGGTACTTTTGCATATCGAAGGATGCCTTTTGGATTATGTAATGCACCAGCCACGTTTCAAAGATGCATTCTCAGTATATTTAGTGATATGGTTGAACGTTTTCTTGAAATTTTTATGGATGATTTTTCTATTTTTGGCGATTCATTTGATGATTATTTGACTAACTTAGAAAAGGTTTTGGGTAGGTATGAACAGAAGAATCTTGTACTGAATTGTGAAAAATGTCACTTTATGGTAACAAACAGCATTGTACTTGGTCACATTATTTCATCCAAAGGAATTGAGGTTGACAAATCTAAAATCAAGTTATTTGCTAACTTGCCAACACTAAAATCTTTTAAAGATGTTAGATCATTCTTAGGACATGCTGGTTTTTATAAAAGGTTCATCAAAGATTTTAGTGTGATATCTAAGCCCTTGAGTAACCTTCTAATAAAGAATAATATTTTTAAATGGACTAAACATTGTGAAGAAGCCTTTGTTAAACTTAAAAACCTGCTTACTTCCGCTCCTGTCATTCAACCTCCTGATTGGTCATTACCTTTTGAAATAATGTGTGACGCTAGTGATTATGCCGTGGGTGCTGTCTTGGGACAAAGAAAAGATAAGAAACCCTATGTGATTTACTATACAAGTAAAACTTTGAATAGTGCTCAAATGAATTACACCACCACTGAGAAAGAATTACTTGCAGTAGTATTTGCATGTGAAAAATTCAGGTCTTATCTTGTTGGCTCACCTATTGTTGTTTTTGGTGATCATGCAGCATTGAAATATCTTCTTTCTAAGAAAGATTCTAAGGCTAGATTGGTTCGGTGGATTTTGTTACTTCAAGAATTTGATATCACAATCAAAGACAAGAAAGGCACCGAAAATGTTGTCGCAGATCACTTGTCAAGATTGACAACAGATTCGAGATCTGACATCACACCAATCAATGACTACTTTCCTGACGAATCTTTATTTTCTGTCTCTACAATGCCTTGGTATGCTAATATTGTTAATTTTCTTATTTCATGACAATTGCCGACTCATTGGAGTACCCAAGAAAAAACAAAGTTCTTGAACGAAGTAAAGAACTTTTATTGGGATGACCCTTATTTATTCAAATATTGTCTTGATCAAATATTTCAAAGATGCATTCCTGACAATGAGGTAAGTAGTGTCATTAAATTTTGTCATTCTGAGGCATGTGGGGGTCATTTCTCATCAAGAAAGACCACTGCAAAAATCTTACAAAATGAATTTTACTGGCCCACCATGTTCAAGGACTCACATGCATTCTGCAAGACTTGTGAAAATTGTCAAAAGTTGGGATCTATTTCAAAACGTCACATGATGCCCTTAAATCCTATTCTTGTCATTGAGATCTTTGACTGTTGAGGTATGGATTTCATGGGTCCATTTCCTCCCTCATTTGGTTACTTGTACATATTAGTCGCAGTAGATTATGTTTCAAAATGGATAGAGGCAATTCCAAGTTGAAATAATGACCACAAAACAGTAATAAAGTTCTTGAAAGAAAATATTTTGAGTCGATTTGGAATCCCTCGAGCCATGATAAGTGATGGTGGAACACATTTCTACAACAAGCCATTTGAGTCTTTAATGAAAAAATATGGAATCACACACAAATTTGCCACCCCTTATCACCCTTAAACAAGTGGACAAGTGGAGCTTGCTAATAGGGAGATCAAACAAATCTTCGAAAAAACAGTGAACCCTAATAGGAAAGACTGGTCTTTAAGACTTAATGATGCACTTTGGGCTTATCAAACTGCTTATAAAACATCATTAGGTATGTCACCTTATAGACTAGTCTATGGAAAACCCTGTCACTTGCCTGTGCAACTTGAACATAAAGCTTATTAGGCTATTAAAGCTTTCAATTCAAACTTTGATGATGCTAGTCAGCTTCGTAAGTTACAAATAAATGAGCTTGAGGAAATAAGAAATGATGCATATAAGAATTCAAAAATTCATAAAGCAAGAATCAAAGAATTTCATGACAAGAGAATCTTGAGAAAAACATTTGATGTTGGTCAAAAAGTTTTGCTTTATAATTCTCAACTCCATTTATTTCCTGAAAAGCTAAGATCAAGATGGAGCAGTCCTTTTATTGTGAAACATGTGTATCCATATGGGGCCTGTGATATTGAGAATCCAAAGAATGGCAATGTTTTCAAGGTAAATAGACATCGTTTGAAAGTTTACTTTGACAATTTTTCAGTTGAAAATGACTCTATTGAATTAAGTGATCCTGTATATAAAGCTTGATTCTTTTTCTCACATTGTTTTGTGTTTTGTTTTGGTGTGAATTTTGTTTTGCTAGTCTCTCTCACCCCGGTCAAATGGCGGATAACGGTACTCCGTGACTTCAGTCGGTTCTTTCAGTTTCCCATAATAACTGATATCTATATATATTTGTGCAATTCTTTGCTCTTTCTCCCTTCTTTGAATCTCTTCTCCATTTCTCATTTGAAAATGGACACCACTCATGAAAAATTGAAAAAGTACTTTCCCGCTCTGCCTCAGAATGCGATTACGAAAATTTACCGTGCTAGGTGTGCAAGATTGAGGTTGTTAATGAATCATGGAATTCCTAAAGATATTTGTTGGCTGATTGAAGCAAAGGTCTGATTATCAGGCGAGTCCTTCAATTCTTTCATCTCATACATGCCTGGAATAGGTAAAAGCACTTTTGCAAAGAAACGTCGTGCAAAACGATTGAAAGTCTGTCACAGATGTGCCAGATGGACTTGTAATGCAACATGTCGTTCTTTAGGAATGGTATCGATAAACTGTGAAGATAAAATACAATTCATTAAGGATGGCCTTAGTAAGGGGTCTTTAGATAATCTTCTATTGACCCTTGAGACGCATCCTAGTGGAGATGTGCATCGTGCTATTCATGATTTATGGCCACAATTCCATAAAGAACATGATCAACTTAGTCTTGGGAATCTGACTATAAAAGACCCTGTTTGCCAGTTTTTAAGAAAACTGGATGGGAAGCCTATCCCTGACCCATAGAAGGCGTTTAAGCCGTTCTTGGACGTAAAACCAAGGGAAGATGTGAGCTATAATCACAACTACCTGTACATACACATGCTTTTTCAAAATAGATAAATAAATAGAGAGAGAGAGAGAGTGAGACTCCAACTGGCCTACATATAGGTGGTATAATTGCATCTTCAATTTCTCATCTATAAAATCTTCTCTTCCTTCCTTTCATTTCTACTCAACCCATACATTTAACAAATATAGAAATGTGTAGAAATGGTAGGTTCTTCAAGTCATCACATCAGAAATATTTGTGTTTTCGGTGGATCCAGTCCTGGGAAAGAAAAAGAGTTTTTAGAATCAGCAAATCATCATGGTCAGGTATTAGCTGAGAGAAAGATTCATTTAGTGTATGGAGGAGGCAGCCTTGGGTTAATGGGGGTGTGGCAATAGCTGCATTTTTAGGAGGTAGTCAAGTTTTGGAGGTCGTCCCAGAAGCTTTAACAAAAGGGGACATCATTGGAAAAACAATTGGAGAGGAACTACAGGATTCCACAATGTATGATTGATTGAATGCAATGTTTAACCATGCTGACGCCTTCATTGCCTTACCAGGTGGTCTAGACACATTGGAAGAGATCTTTCATATTTCCTCTTGGGCCCAACTGCACATTCACCATAAACCTATAGGTCTGTTAAATGTTAATGGTTTTTATGATAATTTGTTGTCTTTTCTTGATCAAGCTGTGGAACAGGAATTTTTAACATCTTCGGCATGACAAATCATAATCTCTACTGATACTGCTGAACAATTGATTGACCAACTACAATCTTTCATCCTTGTAATTGATCCTTTCATGAGTCGCATAAATTGGTCACCTAAGGAAAGCTGTAAAAAGCTTAGATTGGATTTGAGCCTTCGTTTGTGAAACCTTATGTCTTTTGGTTTTATTAATAGCATAGTATTTTGTTTTGTTATTTCTTATATTTGTTTAAGGGTGTTTCAAGTTTGTCAGTGTTCGTTGTTTCAGGTGATGTTTTCTATGCTCTATCTTTCTAACTTATGACATTGAGGACAATGTCTCGTTTTGGTTGGGGGGAGAGGGTAGTAGTAGTTGACATTAAAAAAAATAAAAAAACTAACCAACTAACTGCTTTTGTTTTTAAAACCATTTGACAAAATTGTTATTACTAGGATGGCAGAGTAAGGAGGAATTTTAGTAACTCTTGAGACGCATCTTAGTAAACATTTTCCAATGGTTATTTGCAATATTCATAACAAGGCCTGTTAAAATACTTCTTGAAATATTCAGGTTTACAAACTCTCACATTGTTATCACTTGATTCTGCTCATATACTCATTTAACAAGTATTCTTAAATCTTTATTTTCACACACACACTTTAACATATGATGGGTTGCACATTGGATTATTACATTATTTATGTTCTTTTGTTAAAGGTAACAACTAAGGGATAGGGATAGTCTATAATTTGAAAAAAAAACAACAAAAAGAAAATGATGATAATAAAAACGTAGATAAGTTTGATTTCGTAGCCTCCCTAACCTAAGCAATTAAGCCTGAAGGATTGTTTTAACACCTAATACCCTAAAGTCAACTGACTTGGGAGCTATTGGCCTAAATCTTGTTACATGGGTTAAGGAGAAAAGCTTAAGGGAATCAAACATTGCACTATCTACGTATCAGTATCTGCAACCCGAGTTACTAAGCTCGTAGGGGTGTCTCAACACCCAAATGCCCTAAGACCAACTGGTCTGGGAGTCATTAGCCGAAAGCTCATTACATCGGTTAAAGATGCATTGTGTTTTAAGTTATATGTATATATATTGAAGAAAAAAAGAGGAAAAAAAAAAGAAAAGATAATAATCCCAACCCAAGGAAGTTAACCTTAAACATTAGAACAGAATATTGTTTTCCTCCAATAAAAGCCCCATCATCTATGTTTTCATACATTGAGCACATAAAAAGGAAGGTTTATTAATATTTTATTTAAGAGATATTGAGCAAATATATAAACTTAATGAGAGTTTGTTTATCTAGATAGATTAATGGAAGTTAAATTATGAATGCCTTGCTTTGTGGAATTTACAAATAGTTTTTCTATTCTAACACTTTGATTACTAGGGACTAGTAATAAGCTCCTTGGGGGGTGTGATTAGTACTTAAAAGTGCATTTTTATCAAGGTTTTATATCATCATTTTGCACTTGAAGTATCAATAACTCCTTAACTAAAGCATGTTTTATAATAACATATCTAATAATATAAGATACCTTTAATTTATGGTAAATGTTCATCTTAAATTCAGGCCTATCACATAAATGAAAGAATTGATTGATGAGTTGAAGTACTGAAATTGAAAGGACAAAGAGATGGCCAAACTTAGAAAAGAGACGTTGGTGCAGTCCAAACTGGAACATTGTTCTGTAATCGGATCATATCTAGAGCTGTAGATCTTGGATTTAGGTCTACTTTATATGGCTGGAAAGGTAAGACATAGGCCTACAACTTTCATGAGGAGCCCAAGATTTAACAAGGCCGTTTTTAAGTCCAACTTGTTGCAACAACGAAGAAGTTTGAATCTGTCCTGCAGCCCAGACATTGTTCAGTGTTCAGCCCATATCTCGAGTTCTAGAAGTCCAAATGATCTCAAATTTTTACCTTAGAAATATGAGACAATTTCCTAGAACTTTAATGATTGAAATCTGTTCAAATTATGACATTATCAATGACGTTTTTGACAGACAAGAAGATAAGAATTGTCATCAAGTCAAGATGTGGCCACCCATTCATTAATTAGTCAACAAATCAATAGTTCCGAATTTTGGCCTATAAAAGGAGGAATTTGCCATGTATTTAGGCATCTTGGTGTTCAGATCAAGATCATGCTCTTGCTCTCTCTTTATATTTTATAATGCTTAAGTTTTGCTTATATTAATTTCTTGCATATGCTTTTCATTTCCTTTCCTTGTTTATTTATGTTTCTCTCTTTCATTATGTTTAGCTAAGTTAATTATGTCAAGGTGAAAAGGGTACATTAATGGTGTAAGAATAAGTATAATATAAACTTAACATGGACCTTAATGTTGGATACTAACATGCTTTATATTTGTTATCTTGTTCACTTTTAATACTTTGCTAGTTAAATGGTTAATTTAGATTTATGTTGTATAACACTTGGTACAACAAATACTTTGCACTTTCATAGCCCATACTGTATGGTATAACCGACACCTGAGCTATGAAAGGAACTTGATTTGTTGTTAACATAAGTTATAATCATGAATGTCTGACAACATTTACAAGTATTAGCATTGTTCGAATAAGATAACTAATGTAATCATGTTAACAATTTATAATCTGATTGGAACCTCCTTTATGTGTGGTTTCCAATTGAATAATAAGAGTTTATACTATACTTGTTTTAAATACCATTAATGGATCCTCTAACCTTGACATTTGTTGTTATTATTGTTGAATCCTTACGTTAATCTTACATCTCAAAGTTCTCATCAACTTCTTCTTCTTCTTAATCTTTATTATTATTATCATTATTATTATTATTATTATTATTATTATTATTATTAGTATTACTACTACTACTATTACTAGTATTATTATTGTTATTGTTATTGTTATTGTTAATGTTATTGTTATTGTTATTGTTATTGTTGTTGTATTGTTGTTGCTTATAATTTATACAATTAACCTCCCTGTGGTTCGACCCCGGTCTTGCTGGGTTATTTATTACTTCGACACTCCTACACTTGGAAAAAGACATCAATCTTTTGGTCGTGTCAATAAAGGTAATAAAAATTGATAAAGATAGAGAATATAAAATGACTTTTAGTGAATTCTGTTCTAAAAATGGTATTATTCACTAAACTACTACTTTTTATTCACTTTAACAAAATGGCATTGCAACATGTAAAAAGTAAACACTAAAATAAAATGATGAATGTTATGTTGATAAGTTTAAGAGCTCTTGAAAGTTATGGAATGCGTTAATTCTTAGTGCAGATTATAAGTTTGCCAAGTCATTTTATGGTTTGAAGTAAACATATAAATAATGGTATGAAAAAATTGACAATGTTATGTTATTAAATGCGCTTAAAAACAATGAAGTTGATAAATGTATTTATGTTAAAAATATAGATGAATATCTCATTTTATGTCGCTATGTGGACAACATGTTTATTTTGGACAATAATGATTACACAATCAAGTTTAATAAGAAAATATTTACTAATAAGTTTAAAATACTTGGGTGTTGCAGATGTAATACTAAAAATAAAAATTACATAGACTTAATGGATTGACATCGTCCTAGTCTCATTATCTTAAGAAAATTATCAACAAATGTTCTTAAAGGATAATTGGAAAACAATAAATAAGGTACTAAAATATGTAAGGAACACATTGCACTATATGTTATACTATACCGATTACTCGATGATACTAAAAGAGTATAATGATGCAAATTAGATATTTGATATTAAAAATTCAAAATTCACTAGTTGATATGTCTTCAAACTCAATGAAATAGGTATATCATCCAAATCCTCAAAGAAAACATGTATAGCAAGATCCATGATAGAATCAAAGTTTATTATTCTTGAAAAAGTTAAAGAGAAAGTTGAAAGGCTTTAAATGTTCATAAAGAATATTCCATGTTCACCACAATAATTTGTGTACATGGCGTTAGTCGATCTGCAATAGAAATAATATAAAATAGTATGTATAATGGTATGTCTAGATATTACATTGTAAATATAATACTGTTAAATACATACTCTTAAATAGAATTATTTCCATTAATTATGTAAAGTTAAAAGAAAATATTACAGACTTGTTAACCAAAGATTTATCGAAAGAGCTTATTTATAATTCATCGAGCAAATGAGCTTAAAAACTTTAAAAATAAAAGAGAGTAATGATGGTAAACCTACCTAGTGAATTAGAGATCCCACGATTTATGTTCAAAGAGAAAACTAAGTCATATAAAATTCTTAGTAATACTTGAAAAATAATTAATTTCTTGCCTATTTCTCTGATGAAAGAGGTATTACCTACAACATGATAAATAGAGAAGGAACAATAAAATTTTAAGAATAAATAATTTATAATTAACAACAACATACTGCTAACTTAAATTGATTCTAAATGCTTTTACAAATAAGTATTTTACTTGAATTGATTTTTTCAAGTTTAATAATTATTTTATATATTTAGTATTTATGCTCTGTCTATGTCTTGATTCATGTAGTAAATTTTAATATGAATATATCCTAGGCTTTTGTTTCAATTTATTGTACTAGATGAACTTGATATACACACACTTAAGTAATCACATGAGTATTTTAAACGTATTTAATCCTATTTAACAAAACAATTTCCCACTACTCCAAACTATAGAGTTTGAGAAGATATGTGATCTTTGTTGTTATTTTATGTACTTCATAAAATTATTATGTAATTAAAAAAAACATATTTTCCATTTTTTTAACAAGAAATTTCCATTTTTTAAGTGTCATTAATAAAGTTGAATGGTAGAGAAACTTTATGGGTAGGGGATCAATTTTAAAAAAAAATAAAGATAATATAACCTATCATGTTAGAAACATTATTCTAACCATTAATTTAAATTTCAACGGTTATGATTTTATTTCACCTAATTGTATTTTAATAGTTTTTATATTCTATAAAAAATCCAAACCATTGATTTTAAAATTAATAGTTTGGGCTTATATATCATAATATATTATATTACCCTTAACTCGAGAAGAGTCGAGATGACATTAAAAATAAATAAAATATAATTAGCCTTTATTAATTTATTAAAATTAAGTGAATATAAAAACTATTTTGTATTTCAGATGGGCCTTTGATCAATATCTAAATCTAACATTTAACATTAAGCCCATTGAAATTTAAAAACCATATATAATTAACGGGGTTTCTTTCTTACATCATGAGCTGATCAGAGTGTTTGGAAGATTCGCTTGTCGTCGACCTTACCTGTCCGCTCGTTGACTATAGGAAATGATGGGGAGAATAAAATACGGCACCCGTTGACTATAGAAAATGAGAGAGAGAGGGAGGCTTCTAGAAGAATAGTAACTGAGATGAAATCGACACTCGTAGAATTTGACTAGAATTGAATATGGTAAGAAAGACAAGCTGGGATTTCTAGAAGAACCTGAATGCACTCTACGCGCTACTCAACTTGGACTCGTAACCTCTCGGCACCCACTCTCGTTGAAAGCATGTTCCTTTCGGTCGTTGGTTCCCTCTACTCGAAAAATCAATTTCATACATGGCCAAACACGTTATTTTTTTTTTAGAATTTCATATGAATTATTGAATTTGTGAAATTTTATTTCAAAATTATGATCCAACAATTTATGTGTATTTTTAATGTGTTTTTATTATTATTTTAAACATAGCATTATTTATATAAAAATATTGTTCATCATATCATTAATTATAAAATAAAAATGGTTCAAAAAATGAGGATGTACATGGATTCAAGGATTGGTAAATATAAAAGATTAATTAATTAGCAATGCTCTAAATGGTGTTGAGAATTTTATCATGTACATTGTATCATTGTATCATGAATACGCTCATGAAATATTATGAACTCATTGTTCAAAGTTTTTTTTTTATCCTAATACTTTTTAAAGAAGTTTTTTCTTTCTTTTATGGACTAAATTTAGAGCTAATTTAAGTAAGATTATTAAGGGAGAATAAGATCAAACGATAAAGGGCAAAAGTTAAAAAAAATAAAAACAAAGAAAATTATTGGTGGTTTTAAATTTCTCATAAAAAGTTCACTTTGGTTATTATTCTTTTTCAATGATATCTATTTGGACCCTCTAGATTTTTGAAATTTATTTTTGGTATAAAACTTTTTTAGTCCATAATTTGAGACATCATAAAATCTCAACTAGAGAGAGAAAGTCATTATTTACATTATTTTCGACCTCCAAAATGGTTGTTCTAGGTATCTATAGGTTTCATGTAATGAAAAAAATTTGATGGTTGTTATTTAGAGCTTTAATGTTGCCTAAAAAACATATATAAGTCGAGAAATATAAATCTAACCTAGTTTAATTTTAGGATTTTGGATTTTTTTAGGTTTTTTGAGGTTGATGAATTGGGTTTTAGATGTTCTAAAGGTGTTGGTACAATATTTTTACGTTAAATGACTTTAAAATTAGGTTGAAATGGCTTAAAAATTAGGTCGGTTTGACTCTAATAATTGACTTTTTTTTTCTATTGATAGAATCCATCTCATTTGTTGTAGTATAATACTTCATTATATTTTGTCTCATTTATCATATTTATGCTTTAACTTAAAACTAAATAACAAAATATAATTTCACCATTTGTTACCAATGATCTATAATACTTCATTATATTTTGCCTCATTTATCATATTTATGCTTTAACTTAAAACTAAAAAAAAAATACAATTTCACCATTTGATACCAGTTATCTACTTTTTCCATCTCAGTGTCACGTACTTGTCCTGGTTTTTTCCTTTTAAAAAATATTTCATACCAAAAAACTCTCATGCGCTTTATTGCCATATAATTAAATGAAAAATAATATTTGGGACAAAAAATTATTGAATCTAATGACTTGCATGACCTGTATCACAAGTTTGGTTGGTTGACTCGAGTTCATGTGAGTTTTTTTTATATAAAAAAATTGAGTGTTGCTTTTTACAGATTCCATCCTTTAATATTGAGTTAATTGAAGATCGAGCTTTTCAATTTATTTTTTGCAAGATTATCCCCACAGTTTTTGCAGGTCAACCCAGGTTGACCCAAGTAAATCCAATATGTTTACGTCTCAATATTATATAAAAATATCGTCAAATATGCAACTAATTTTAAATTCAT
The DNA here is from genome assembly GCA_015852605.2 of Populus deltoides. Classification (NCBI taxonomy): domain Eukaryota; kingdom Viridiplantae; phylum Streptophyta; class Magnoliopsida; order Malpighiales; family Salicaceae; genus Populus; species Populus deltoides. Next base: position 13,338,243 of record CM027587.2, read on the forward strand.
GGTTAAAAAAATTATTTTAAAAAAATGCTCTAACTTGTGGCATAGAGCTAGTTAGTTCTATTATTGTTTAATTAAATAAATAATTTATTCTAAGATAAAAAGTTATAAGACACAACCGTGTGCATGACCCATGATGCGAGATCAAATACTTGAATCTACTTCTATTTCTCTATTTTTTAAGTTTAGTTTTTAGTTATTGTTAATGATTTTTTTTTATGTTTTATTGGTGTGGATAATTGTTTGATTAAATAAAAAAAATATTCAAAGAAACAAAGTTATTAAACATAACTTGATACATTACCTGTATTGCGAGATCAAATATTTTAATCTACATTCATCTCTTAATTTTTTCAGTTTAGTCTTTAATTATCATTAATGACTCTTTTTTTTACATTTATTGGCCCGAATAATTATTGATTTGTTTAATTAGGTACAAGCATAACGTTGATTGCCCATCATATATCTAAGAGTCCTATTGATTGCTACTAAACTTACACACAATGACTATATGTCTTTGGTGGATCGGATTTTCTCCAGGATTAAGTTGTGGACTTGAGTTTCTCTTACTTATGTTGAACGCCTTTAAATTGATCAAATATGTTATCTTTTATATCCAAGTATACTAGTGCTTCATGTTTATTCTTTCTTACTCTATAATCAAGAGGATTAAGAGAATAGTAGCTGTATTTTTTTGAAATGGTTGTCCTCTCTCCCATTCAAGGGCAAAGGTAGCTGGGGCTTCAGTTTGTTATCCTTTTAAAGAGGGAGGTTCGGGGATAACAAGGGTTGAGACTTGGAATAAAGCAGTTATTCTTAACCATGTATAGAGAATTCTTTCGGATAGATCATCAGTGTGGTTAAGATAGGTTCATAGTATCTTACTTAGAGGTAGATGTTTTTGGCATGTCAGGCCTCATTCAGTTTCCTCTTGGTCCTTAAGGAAGATCCTTCTTAAAAGAGATTGGTGTAAAGGGAAATTTGTCTTATACATTGGTGATGGAACTGCTACTTCTATGTGGTTAGATTATTGATTGTCAGAAGGTCTATGATTTTGCAACCTTTTGCCTTTTAGGTTACTATCCTTTATTTGGCGTTCTTGGGATGCTAAAGTCTCAGATATCATTGAGAAATGCACTCAGTCTTTTCCTTCGGGTAATTAAGAGCTTGAGTCTTTTTAGGACTTAATTCATTTTCATCCCTGGATTACACTGTTAGATCACTATATCTAGAAGGGTCATTTATCAAGGAGATTTTCTTTTGACTTGGCATGAGAGGTTCTTAAAGACATGAGACTCGTAGATTATGTGCATCACCTTCTCTAATTTCTAGGTCATACCCCGAGATATTTTTTTATCTTATGGTTTGCTTCTATGGGTCACCTAAATATCATGGATAAACTCTATACTTATCATATCATTAACTCCTCAATATGTCTCCTTTTTGGCTTGTATGTTGAGACACACAACCATTTATTCATTCAGTGTTTTTTCTCAGCTTTGGTTTAGGAGGCTACCACGAGCAGGACTCCTATGAGTTGGCCTTTTATAACATGATGACCTTTGCTTCAGTGGACATACATGTTATAGGCAGAAAAAGAAGTTCTTGTATCTGCTTACTCAATTAGTCCTCTCATCCATGGCTTATTTCATCTAGTATGAGAGGAATAATCAAGTTTTTCACCGAGCTTATCATCTTCATCATGTTGTTAGTGAAATCATTGAGCTTATCTAGTTCATGTTGGTTGAGAAAAAACTAAAACACCAGATTCTAGCTACTTTGAAGTCCATATAGCGTCTTCTAAAGTCATGAGGTACCACTAGTTTGTTGTCCTTTGAGTTTCACTTAGCATGTCTACTATTTTTATAAAACTGATTGACCAGTTTCACAGCTGTTGTCTAAGAAGTCATGTTTTTAGATTTTTTAGGTTTTATTTAGCTTTTGTTTTTTTCTTATTGCCTAAGGTCAATTGGATCTAGGTTACAGGATGATGTAGATCTTGGGGTATGTCCTTCATATTTTTTGTACAGTTTTTTCTTTAATATAATTACACTTATCTAAAAAAAAATTTCATTACGGCTCTGCATGGCTAAACTTTTGTAATCCTTCAAAAGAAGTAGAAACCTCAGAATCAAAAACATTTAGATTATTATTATTATTTTGCTTATTTTCATGATTGTCTCGTTTATTTACTAGAAGGCTTATTAGTTTATTATTTGTTACAATATACTGCTAGGTTAGATATCAAATCTGTAATTGTTTAATCCCTCTAATTTGATAAACAACTAAAATTTAATGATTTGTTTCATCAGAAATTATTAGATATTAGGAAGAACGCTCGACTAAATTAAATACAACTGTTTGTGCTTGTGTTGTTTAGCTTCATCGATCTCTCTAATTCTTAAGGCTACTACTATATTAAACCTTTAGGAAAATAGTTCCAACAATGAATATTCAAAGTGTGAATTGATATATACTTACATCGATAATGGTCGATGTTGACTTAGACAAAAATTTGCTCTTTTAATTGATTTCAATAATTTAATTAGAATTGGTCCTTAGTTGTTTTTCTTGAAATTGTTTTTATTATACTCAAACCCCTCATCCTTGTTAACGTAGCATAAGACTAGACTAGATACCCTCTATAGGAACAATCCATACTTGCACCACTATATGTATTTTTATGAGTATAGCTTTTATATATGATTGTCTGCAACATCACACTAATTAGAATTAAATGATGGAAAGAATTAACAATAGATTAATGAGAAACTTGGCTTTTTAGGTTGGCTATATAGGGAATCTTGAAAAATGGTATAATTTATTTTAAGGTTATGAGATTACATGTTTATTTAATATGTTGATATGAATAATTATGTTTTAAAAAATAATTTGTATAGAAATATGAACTTTATGCTATATATGTGTGTTTGGAAAAGAATTGAACTTGGAGTTGGTATACTTATGATGTTAAATGTTGATAGGCTAATATGAAAGTTTTAAAATTAGTAATTAAAGTAAATTATGTATATAAATACATATTGGTATGATGTGAATTGTGCTTGAAAAGAGTATATGTAAATGTTAGGGACTTGAGTATGTAAAGAAGTAATGAAACTAATGAGAGTTTTAGACTAAATGTGTTGGAGATAATGAATTGAATAGGATAGGTTTAGAGGAGAGCAAGAAACATGGAACTTTTACTATTAAATGGGTGGACAACTATATATGTGTGTGTAGATAGAGAGAGAGAGAGAGAGGAAAGATTTATTATACAATATAAAGTTAATGATTGTTTAAATTATATATGAGATTTGTGAATTGGATTGATTGTTGTGTGAAATGGATTGAGAGAATTATGAAAAAGTTATGAATTTTTATTAAAAATTGGCTAAATTATTAGTTTAGAGAGTTTGAGGAAAATTTGACAAGTTAACCACAGTTAAATGGTCAAATTGCATTGTCTTCAATGTTTTGGATGCTTGAGGATAACTGTAAATATGATGATAGTAAGTTATTATGTAAATTGAAAATTTAAAATATATAAGTTTGAAAAATTAACATGTTCATGTAAATTGATTTTGTTGGGCTAAGTGATTAGTTTTGTTCGAATTAAAATTGGTTGATATGTGTTAATATGAAGAAAATATAAATTTGATATGTTTGGATATAATTGGATAGAATTAGAATATGAAAAACATGAGGAAGTGTGTATGTTGGAATCCAAAATGGATATGTAGCTGTGGAAAATTGTATATTGAATATTAATTATTAGTTTGTGATGTGTTGAGTATTAATTTGGAAATTTTGATGATGTGAAAGTCTTGAGTAAGAATTTAATTTAATGACTTAAATGTTGACTTTTGGAGTGTAATAAGAAATTAATGTTTGAGATATGTATGGATAATTACTTGAATTTTTAGGATTTATGATATGAAAATTTCTATGAATGAATTATTAAATTTAATGGTGCGAAAGATAATGATTGTTGGTTTGGAATTATAGGAGAAACATTTGAAGTAAGACTTGGCTTCTCAGAAGTTTGTATAGCAACAGCTTAAGGTAAGGGATTACCCCTCCCATGTTGTTTTTAATTACTTAAAATGCTTTGGTAGTTATATTTTCAAGAAACATTTATTTGTGTTGCATGTAATTAGAAAATTATATGTGTTTTGTAATAAACTATAATGTGATGGCGGTAGATAAATTGTGATAAACCATAATGATAGTAACTACTAGATAATTGTAATAAACAACAACAATAGTAAATAGTAGATAATTGTAATAAATCACAACGACAACAAATAATAGATAATTATAATAAACCATAACGATGGTATCCAATATATAATTGTAATAAACTGTAATGATGGTTTCTAGTATTTAATTGAAATTGACCGCAAGGGGGGTAACCATTACACAAATAGTATTTGACCTCAACAATGAAAATAAGTGTACATAAATTGTAATTATTCACAACAATGGACCTTATAATACAAGTTTTAAGTCGACCACACGAGTGGAGGCTAATGATCATATATTTGAGTTGGCTACAAGAGTACGGGCTAATTATCAAATGTTTTTTAGTCGGTCACATGAGTGGTTGCTACTCATAAGATATTTATGAGTCAACCATATAAGTTGGGGCTACTGATAAGATGTTTATAGGTCAACTACATGTGTAGGGGCTATGGATTGAAAAAGTACTTAGCCGGGCACATAAGCAGGGGCTGTAAATTTTAAAAGAGTTTGAGTTAGTACATATTTGGACTGATGGAAATGTGTAGAAGCCAGCGATAACATAATATTGAAATGAATGGAATGAATGAGAAATAAGTATTTTGAGAGTGAAAATAGATAAGTAAACAAAATTTTAGTTAAGAAATCATTAAGGTTGAAAATTATATAGATGAACTATAAATGGGTTGAATGCATATTGATATTGGAAAGTATTATTGATGTGTCAATGTGCCATAACATAGATCAAAATAAATTAATGATATATATATATAGGAGGTTGAATATGAAATATGAGTATTGATTTAGATCAAGAAACATAGTCGAACCTATAAAAGCTTTAAATATAGGCTTGTCTTTAAAATTGATAAATTTCTCGATTGAAAAGAGTGCAACATTTTTTTTATCAATGAATTATATAAAATTAATTAAGCCTGAATTAAGGGTAGTTAAATAGGTAAGTGATTATGAGTATAATAAGATTTAAGTCTTGAATAAAGAAATGTGAAAATGAATTCAAATTGGATTAAAATATAAGTTATGATATTGTCCAATGGATATAGTTAATGTCAAATAAGACCCATAAATATTAGGGTGAAAAAGGTACGTTTAGTTGATTTAAATTACAAGTCATGATTAATTGATGTGAATTATTAAATAAAAGGTTGATTAAATTTTAAGATATTTATGATGGTTATAACCTTATATGAAAGGTGAAGGAAGTTTATGCGTAAAACGAATAAAAGGAAAGTTTACGCTTGACGAGGGTTATGAATGTAATTAAAATGGTGGCAATGTTTTGAAGGTTTTTCCTAAAAGGATTAACGATGATTTATGTACTTCAAGAGTTATAAATAAATTCTTAGAAGAGAATGGTTATTTTCTAGTGTGTTTTAAATGTATATTTCTCACTAATATCATAGGGGGTGAAGCGTGCACCGGGACTTCACGGTTGATGTATATAGAAATGATGGATAGTACAAGCATAAATATAGAATAAATTAACAAATATGTAATTGATGTAAAGTGAGACCCTATAATGGACTCGAAGGAATCCAAAAAGGTTTATTTAAAATATTAACTAAGGTCATGAATAATTCCATTAATATTTGTATATGCCATATATGAATATAAGGAATAATAAGAGGGATAAATATTTGTATGTGCCATAATTGGACATAAAGAATATTTTAAATTAAAAAATAAATGGATGAGTCATAATTGGCAAAATAGATATTGTGTTTGGAAAGAAATCTATGTTTAAGAAGCCAAAATAGATCAAAATAAGTGTCTAGTTAAAATAAAATGAATGTTGAAGGATGAAATAAGATATAAATTAAATGTGATTGTGAGACGGAAAAAAAATAGTATGTATTAAATGTAGTTGTTATACAAAATGTGTTACGAATTAAATGTGATTGTGAATGAAATAATAATCTAATTAATTACAATTGTTAGGTGAAATAAGGCATCAACCGAATTCGAAGATTTTTTTTTTAAGATGTAAGTGTTAATCTGTATTGAGATGTGCTAAAAATTGATTTGTAAATCAAGAAATTGTTATGAGAGTGATATTGATAAAAGAAAAGTTAATTAACGATTGATGAGAATGTATTATTTGGAGACTAATTTAGTTTTAATGTGTTTAAAAAAATATTAATGAAATTGTTTTGTTTATATGGTTGTTAATGTTAGTAACCATGATGATATAAATATTGATTATAAATTTTATGATGTTGTGTGTTTTACAAATATTTCCCGAGGCCTTCAAAACCATAAAAAATGAAAAATATAAAGTTTACCAAAAACAAAAAAGAATGAACCATGAAGAAAATAAAATGAAAAAACACTAACAATAAAAGTTAAACCTACGCAATCCAAGCCGAGGAATACCCGTTTGTCTCCGTCACTGCTAGGCCACGTGAACTTGTTGATCATTCATACCCACTCAATTTTAATATTATGATTTCTTAAAAATATAATAGTTAAAACCATAGTCATTAAATCCGGACTAGCTCGTCAGGTCAACCTGGTGGCTGTACCAATCTGGATAAGGCAAAAGACTTGCCAGTGTAAAAATTCAGTAAAACCCGGTTATGAAAGGTGAAGGAAGTTTATGTGTAATATAAATGGAAGGAGAGTTTACTCTCGACAAGGGTTATAAATGTAATTAAAATAGTGGCAATGTTTTTAAGATTTATTCTGAAATGATTAACAATGAATGATTTATTTATGTACTTCAAAAGTTATAAATAAATTCTTAGAAGAGAATGGTTTTGGACACACATATTATGTTTTTCTATTTCCTAGTATGTTTTACTTGTATATTTCTCACTTATCTCAAAGGGGGTGAAACTATGTATCGGGACTTAATAGTTGATGTGTATAGAAATGATGGATAATACAAGCATAATTATGAAATAAATTAATGAATATATAATTGATGTAAAGTGAGACCCTAAATATAGAAATGGACTCAAGAGAATCTAAAAAGATTTATTTAAAGTATTAACTAAGCTCATGAATAATTGCATAAATATTTGTATATACCATAAATGGACATAAGGATAATATAGTGATAATTAATTACAATTATTAGGTGAAATAAGGTATAAAATGAGGCGATGAATTTTTAAGATGTAAGAGTTGTTGCGAGAGTGATCTCGATAATTAATGCATAATATTATAAAAAAGAGTTAATTAGTTGTTTATGAAAATATATTATATAAAAAAATGATAGTTTTATTGTGTTTAAAACATATGATATAAATATTGATTATAAATTTTATAATCCCGTGTATTTTACAAATATTTCTCTTGAAGGCCTTAAAAACCATAAAAAATAAAAAGAAATATAAAGTTTACCAAAAACAAAAACAAAAATGAACCATGAAGAAAATAAATTGAAGAAACACTAACAATAAGAGTTAAACCTACGCAATCCAAGCCGAGGAATACCCACTTGTCTCCTTCAGTATTAGGCCACATGAACTTGTTGATCATTCACACCCACTAGCTACTTTTATTTTAAACAAACCGTTTCGATATTATGATTTCTTAAAAGTATAATAGTTAAACCGTTTCGAACTCGCGGCCTTTTACAAGACCGACATGCTAGCCAAACTACCCATGAAACCAAGTTGTTGTCGAGTAAATGGCATAGAGAAGGAGAACCAAACCTCTTTAGGAGAAGAGCTGGAAGCTTTATGTTTCATTGATGCGGAAGCTTGTTCATCGAGTCTTGAAGCTTCTGAACGTGTCTGGAAAAGGAGAGGTATCTGCGATTCTGTTTTATGGCATTTCGACAGGAGGCTGAGACCTGGACAAAACAACATTTTAGCAAGACAATATTTAGTTGTTAAATGATCGAGTATCATTTAAAATCGCAGGAACTACAACTGTTCATCAAGGGGAAATTAAATTTAAGTGTGGAAGAAGTGTGATAAAAAAACAAAAAAAACAAAAAAAAGCAATGGCAATGTAGCAGCAACAGAGGAAAATAACCAGAGCTGATAGTCGAATGGATATGGCTCAACATGCTTGTATCACATCAATGTTGATGTTCAATCTGACAAGACTAGATAGAAATATAATTTACACAGATAATATTGATGGCGTAGTAAAGATGTAGATTATCTGATCATCTCAGATTAAATTAACATCTTAAAATTACAATAATAAAATATCAGATTATTGGATCTAGCTCAAATTATTCCAAAAAATTCTACAGCAGCTTAAGTCTCCGTCGTTTATCAGACGGTAAGAAGCTAAATTTGGCATTGGCTGTAATTTATTCATTAAGTGTAAGCCAGGACTGCTTTGAAGTTAGCTCTTTACAATCATAAGCAGACGGGCGACATGGGAGAGACCGGCCTACTCCAGGGCCTATACGACAAAAACATACATTGGAATCATCACCTCTTCCCCTGTCTCCTGGGAGCTAGTTCATAGAAGCTCCCTATATATACATGAATTAACTTCAAACTTCATCAAGTCACTTTCTTGTTTCAAATAACTTTTTTGGGTTCCAACTTGTAAACAAGCTTTTTTAAAAAAAATTAAAAAATAACAATGAAAATCAAAAAAGCGACATATGTTTTTAAACACTAAAACAATGATATGTTAAATCAACTAGGATGAATTTCTTTGTTTTCTATAAACTTACGACTTGAATTATAAGCTCCTTTGTGTTTTATTTTTCTTTCAATACTATTTTATATTTAATTATATAATATGTGAGCTTGATATTGGACTCAACTTGGTTTAATAACTTTGTTCTTTCTAAAATTATTTTTTATTTAATTATATTATCAAAAATATATATTTGTAAAATTAAGTATTATCTAAATATCAAGGTGTTTGTTTGAAATCATGATAAACACATAAAATATCAAACCGAAACAAATTATATATATCTTCAAAACAAATAAGATTTTAAATAATAAAAATAAAAAAATTAATTAAAAATAATTTAAGCACATCATATTTATGCCTCCAGGCCCATTTGACATTCCACTTAAAGCAAAGCCCTCTGTCCTTTTTTTATTTTCTTTCAGCTGTGCTTGCATCAATTTCTATATAGGCAAAACCTATTCTGGAATCAACTCAGGTAGTGGCCATCATATAGGGTTTGTAGAAACTCTCTTCATTGCTGCTCTTGTTGTTGGTTGCTTCATCGATGCTACCGTCTCCAAGAGTTGTGGAACTCTGGTTCCTTCTGCCATGCTTCCTGGATAGTCCTGCTCTGATACTAATTTTGAAACAAACCTGTAAAATAATTCCCAAATTGAGAAACTTAGGGTTTCTAGAATTGTAATAGAAAAGGGAAAGAATTAAATCTAGGGAGAATTATGAGATTTATTTGTGGATAAGAATGGAGTAGACAAAGATAAGGGTGTAATTGAAAAATAAAGTATGAAGTTTTTTTGACATATTCGAAGTATCTCGGCCTCATGTGTGATGTGATTTGTTCGAAAACATTTCCTACTTAATCTTATATAATTTATGTTAAATAATATTTATGTAGTCTTATTTATTAAGGGTAGAATAATACTTTCAATTTAACCTATATATACTTTGTTTGTATTTAGGTTAAAACTAAGCACTCATAATATACATATTATTCAGAATTCTAGCCTCCTTTTTGTGTTTGAGCTTAATTATTTTAACATGGTATCAGAGCTGGTTTTATGAAACAAGGCTTAATCCCGAACACAGCTTCGCGGATCCAACTGAGATTTTGTCTTCCGCTTCTACAAAATTTGATATTTCGTCAGTTTCTACAATTATTTTGGTATTTCGTCTTCCTTAAACTTCGCAATTTGGTATTTGCGTTCAGTTTCTGTAAATTTGTCTTGTGTTTTGGAGTAATCGTATAATTTTGAGAAGATATTTGTTTAGTTTCTGCAATCTCTGTTCGGGCCGCAATTTGGTATTTTGTTTTCCTTCGCTTTTGCATTTGGTTCTCTGTGATTGTTGAGTATAGCTCCCGAGCGAGATGATTCGCCCGATCTGTGAGTGTGAGGTTGGATGGGAAGAACTATTCGTATTGGAGCTATGTAATGAGAAATTTTCTTAAGGGTAAGAAGATGTGGGGATATGTCAGTGGAGTTTATGTGGTACCTAAGAATATTGAAGGAGATACTGCTTCGATAGATGCATGGGAAGCAAACAATGCAAAGATCATTACTTGGATCAACAATTACGTTGAGCATTCTATAGGTACACGTTGGCAAAGCATGAGACAGAAAAGGAGGTTTGGGATCCTCTGCAAAGCTTATTAAAGCAATAAAATTTTGCCAAAAACTATCCGTTAGAGAATGACATACGAGCTATTCACGGAAGAATATGAGTATTCGGGAGTTCTATTCCGCCATGACGGATCTTTGGGATCAATTAGCTCTTCCGGAATCGGCGGAATTAAAAGCATGTGGTGTTTATATTGAGCGTGAGAGCAAGCACGCGATTGGTACGGTTTTTAACAAAGACTCCGCAGTGATTTTGAAGGACTTAGAGGTTCAATTGCATCGCGTTCTCCGCCCTTCGTTGACTCTGTTGTCGGTGAGTTATTGGTTGAAGAAATACGTCTTGATCTTATTACAAAAGGGAATTCTTTTGCTTCAAATCCTTCCGTACTAGCGGTACCTTCTCAAGCCATTCTCTAATCATCGAATAAGCCTTACACAAGGGTTGGCTTTGATGAGTGCATTTTCTGTAAGCAGAAAGGTCATTGGAAGGCTCAGTGTCCTAAGTTGAGACAGCAGAATCAAGCTTGGAAGTCTGGCAATCAGTCACAATCTAATGCTCATCGACCACCTCAGGGTTATAAACCACCACACCATATCCGCAGAAGTAGCTTCCCCGGGCTCTATTATCGATCCTAATTCTTTGTTGAGCAATTTCAGAAGTTTCTCTCCTTGCAGCCATAAGCAATGTCCGCTTCTTCCATAGGTCAGTTGCCTCATAGTTCCTCAGGTATGTCACACTCTGAATGGGTCCTGGATTCTGGTGCTTCCCATCATATGTCTCCAGATTCCTCATCTTTTACCTCTGTGTCTCCTTTGTCCTCCATTCTGTTATGATCGCGATGGCACTCCCTATGCCCTTAGCACTGTTGGTTCTGTTGTCACACCTCACTTGTCTTTCCCTAATGTTTATCTTATTCCAAAACTCAAATTGAATCTTGCGTCCATTGGTCAAATATGTGATTCGGTGATTATTTAGTCATGTTTTCCGGTTCTTTTTGTTGTGTCACGAGGATCTGCGGTCTCGAAGTTGATTGGGACAGTCGTAGGGAGAATGGACTATATATTTTGGATGAGTTAAAAGTGCCGATTCTTCTTGCGGCACATTACTGCTACTACTGTTGATTTGTCTTCATTTCGTTTGAGTCTTTCATCTTCTAGTTTTTATTTATGGCATTCCCGTCTAGGTCATGTTTCATCTTCTCGTTTGAGATTTTTGGCATCCACAGGAGCTTTAGGAAATTTGAAAACTTGTGACATTTCGATTGTAGTGGATGTAAACGGCAAAATTTTTACGCTTTACCTTTTAATCAAAGTATTTCTGTTTCATCTTCACCATTTGATTTGATTCATTCTGATGTATGGGGACCTTCTCCTGTTGCCACAAAAGGAGGGTCTCGATATTATGTTTCTTTTATTGATGATCATACTCGTTATTGTTGGGTTTATTTAATGA